>SJYO01049755.1:64237531-64434178 GCA_006410555.1 Capra ibex
CGCTCCCGACCCCGACCCCTGTGTGACCCTCTAGAACCCCGAGGATTGGCGAGACGGGCAGGAAGACTCCAAGTTCCCTTCTAGCCTTCGTTCTTTCGTTCGTCCCTTACGTAGGAGCGAGCGAGCACGCCATGAGCTAAGTAAGTGACCAAGTGAGAAGAAAAGTGGGTAGGTAAATGGGTAAGTAGATAGTAGGTACACAGACAGCTAGACAGGTAGGTGGGTATGTAAATAGGTACAGAAAGATAGGTAGTTAGGTGGCCAGGTGGGTGGACGGACGAGTAGGAATACGAGTGAGTAGTCAGGTAGGTAATTATTTAAATAGGTAGATAGGTGGAAACCAGGTAGGCTGGAAGGTAAGGATTTAGGTAGATAGGTAGGTAGATGAGTGATAAGTGGGTAAATTTTTAAGTAGATGGGTAGGTGGGTGGGAATTAAATAGACAACTATTTAATTCGTAAGTAGGGAGGTAGGGAGGTAGACAAGAAAGGAGTGGGGAAGTAGGAGGTAGGTCAGTGGGTTGGACGTCACCACAAGTAAATAACATTCTGACACACTCCGAGTTCCCCTCAGTCCCGGACCGAGACAGGACTTCCTCGGAGGCCGGGTCCTCTCGGGATGGGTCATAGTCGCCTGAACTTAAGACACCCCTTCAACAGATTTTCCGGGACCCGTGTGTCACTCACCTCCCCACTATTTAGGATTCTGTCTCTCCGTCAGTCCTGCCGAAGGGTCTCTCCCACCGTAAAATCGAAACGGATATTCCTACTTCCGTCCGGTAGGAAACTTCCTCCCCTCTTCGTAAGGTCACTCTCCCGGTCCACACTCGACTCCGAGGTCCCACCCTTTCCACAACCTCCTCCCACCTCCCTTCCCGACTCTCTCCCGTAAAACCCGAAGGCTACCACAGAGTCCTCCACACTTCTCCGGTCTCTCCTACGCACCCTCCGGGACGACTTTCGACGTGGTCTAGGTGCGGAGATGAGACCGGGAGCAGGGGTCCTGAAGGAGTCCACCTCCCTGACTACCCCAGACGACCTTGGCTCAGGGCCCCGGCCCCCAGTGGACGCAACATCCGAAGGAGCTACTTGCAGGACACGAGGAACCCGTAGTCCCGCCGGACCGACGAGACACTGGACGTCTCGTCCTACCACCACCCCACGGAGACAGACAGGGGTACCCGTCTTAAGACTCCAGGGCAGTACATCCTGACCAAGAAACACTTAAGTCTCTACACCCTCCTCTAAGACTTTCCCTTTTCTCTGGAACCCACATACGTAGACTTACCGGGGCACACAAATGCCTCCCTCCACGACATCTCCGGCTCTCCTACCATAATAGATTTATCTTTTAAGGTTTCTTAGATTTTCTGTGGGATGGTCTTGATTTTTCACTTAAGCCGTTTAACCGTTTATATTTCAGTCGTATGTTTTTAGTCAGTACAAAGACACATGGTCGTTACTTGACCCTTAATTTTATTTTTGTATGATATTTGTTATCGTGATTTTTAGTACTCTATAAATCCATATTTAATAGTTTATTAACATTCTAGATATATGACATTTTATATTTTATGACAACTTTCTTTGTTTCTGAAATTATTTACCTCGTTGTACGGTACAAGTGTCTAACTTCCGAGTTATAACAACAGATAAAAGAGATTTAAATAGATTTATCAGTTACGTTAAAAGTAGTTTTAGGGTCTTCGTAAAAAAAAAACCATCATCGGTTGTTTAACAAAGATTTTAAATATACCTTTTCATTTTCTTACTTCTATCGGTTTGTTAAAGCTCTCTTCTTAACCCCGTGACTATGACGACTAAACCTCCAAATAATATTTCAATATCATTAGTCGCGTCACGCCATAACTGCTTTCGTGTCTTTATATTGGTTTTCCTCGTTTGATATCTCAGATCTTTTTCTGGGTGCACATAATACCATTTCCACGTTTTCATTAAGTTAATTCTTTCCTACCAGATAAGTTATTTGCGACGACGTTATGGTCCTATTCGTGTACACTTTTTATTTGGGGTTAAATATAGAGTGATGTTTGTAATTAATTGAGTTTTAACTAGTGTCTGAATTTCACTTTGGATGTTAAGATTTTGAAGATCTTCTTGTACATCCTCGTTTAGAGACACTAGGACTCAACGTGTTTCGTCAGGGCACACACTGTGGTTTCCATGGTAGGTATTTTATTTTTTGACCATTTATTCGAGTGGTTTTACTTCTTAAAGACGGAAAACTTTCTGTCGATGTTGTTTACTTTTCTATTCGAAACCTGGACCTCCTTATTACAAGTTTAGTGTATGCACTATTTTCTGATTCGGACTTTATATATTTAAGGAATACTTGTTTTGTGTTTGTTGGATTCTTTTATGTCCATTTTTCTAAGTTTACTGTAGGGTGATTTCCTCTTTTCGTCTACCGTTTATTCGGGTATTTTTGACGAGGTGTGGTAAGGGGTGCCCCCTTTGTTTAATTTTGGTGTCACCCTAGAGTTATGTGTGGATGACCTTACCTCGTTTCTTTTTGGTCTTTTATGGTTCACGACCACCCTTCCGTCTCATTGATCTCGAAGGTAGCAACGGGCGCCTTTGCGTTTTACCGTGTCGGTCGCGCCTCCCATCAAACCATGAAGGACTCTTCCACTTTGGATGTAAATGGTAGGTTGAGTCGACGAGATGAGGATCCGTAAATGGCTTCACTTTACTGTTGCAGTGTGTTTTTAGACATGTGTCTGCAAATGGCACCGAAATATTATTGGGGTTTGTCTTTTTGAGGCTTACAGGAAGCTGACCACTTGCGTGTTTTTTTGACGTGAAATAAAGTCATGGGTGTCTTTAAGATGAGTCGTCATTGCTCTCCCCCCCTGACTGCTTCCTCCGGTGACTGCTTCCTCCTCCAAATGTGCGCAATGCGACACACGTTTTTTGGTCTGGGGGTTTCGTTGCACGACGGAACAGGGTAAAAACACTGTAAGACTTTTCCACCTCGATATGTCTGTCTTTTGTCTAGTCACCAAAGACCCCTATCGCCCCAACGACCTCCTAACTAATACTTTTCCCCGTGCCCCTTAAACGTCCCCCTCTACCTTGACAAAGTATCGAACACACACCATAACCTATGTGGCGACCTACTCAGGGTTAGATCTTGACCCCGAAGGGACCGACAGGTCGTCAACCCTGAACGTCGAAGGTGACGTCCCCCGCGTCCAAACTAGGGACCAGTCCCATGATTCTAGGGTGTACGGCACGTCGTACCGGGGGTCTTTTAATTTAATTAACTTTTCTTTTTTAAACATCTTGACCTGTGATTGTTCCCACTTAAAAATGACGTAAATTTATTCTTTCTTTATGAAATCGATGACTTGTTGTTATATCGATTTTTTTTGTTTGGTTCTTGTTTTCTTTATTGTTTTTACTAGGGAGTAGAGTAAAGGAAGATAAGGAAAAAAGAATTTATAAATAAATGAAAAACCGGTACGGGGCACCCTACGTCCTAGAAACCCCCTTAAGTCCTAGAATAAAGGAGTTGGCCCCTAGGTCGGGTACGGGGCACGTCACCTTCGAGCCTCAGAATTGAAGACCTCGTGGTCCCTTCAGGGAAAAAGACCGAAAAAGAACGAGTGAGGTGGGTGGAGTCCACGTCTCCCGAGGGCGATGAAGACTTGGGCGGCCCGTGTGAAGATGGAGTCCTGGAAACGTGACCGGTAAGGAAAAACCGCTTTGGGAAGGAGGTCTCGTGACGAGTCGAGTCGGGGAGCGGGGGGAAGTGAAGAAACGAGTCGACGCAAAAAGAACTACTCGAAGAAATTTTAGACCGAGAGCGGGGCGTGAGAGGTGAGGGATTGGGCGGCTAAAGGAGGGTGTCGGGAAAGGTGGAACATCGGGACATATTAGGAGACCCGGGACAGATCACAAATAACGACAGAGGGGGTGGCCTTACGTTCGGTCCTCTGTCCCGAGAAGTACAGAGTAAAGGTCGACACAGGGGTTGTGGACCTTGGCCCGGACCATGAGGAGCGTCCCTGAGTCGTTTACAAACACCTTTCTTGCCATCTCACTGCACAGGTCTCGTCGGTAGTCGGGGCGGCCCGAGAAGACCCAGGTCGGGAAGGTCGAGTGACCCTAGGACCCCCAGACAGGAGACGTCGGAGACGTGGTCCGGTCGACGGGCTCGGGAAGGCCGACTGGAACCCGGAGGCGAGAGGACAGACGGGTCCCGTACACAGGAGGGGGAGGGGCAGGAGGAACTGGGGAACACCCCCGGTGCACTTCAGCGGAAGTCGGACGAGTGGTACCAGTCGCGTAGGATCTCATCCCCCACACAGGAGGCCGAGGGACTACTGACTACCGGGAGGAACCGAGGGGGACTTGAGTGTCCTTGGGACCGCCGAGGTGACTGGTTGGGGACCTGGAAAAGGAAGGGTCAGGGGGACCTCCACACGACGGACAGAGACCCAGGGGGCGTGTAGGGTCCCTTCCGGGACCCGTTTCCGGGTCACTGACTAGCTGACTGACCTACGACGACCCCCACACGAGGACCCTCCTCGGTTCCAGTCGGAACCTGTCGCCCTGGTAGGAGGGCAGATGAACCTCGACGATGGAAGTCGAGGGGAGGGTCGACCGGAAGGGCGGACCTCGCACCCCCGGACAGGGAAGGGACCGGTACAGGTCGGACTCAAGGGAGACGGGGAGGGGTGGAGACGGAGAGGCCCCTGGTCACTGACACACCAGTCGTCCCTCAAGAGGGCCCGACATGAAGCGGGGTGACGGGTGGAGTGGTCTCGGGGGCGGCGACGGTTGCTCCTACCCGAACACAGTCCTCGAACTAGGACAGACGGCACAGGAGTGTCGTTGGGGTACTCCACGACTCTGTGTCTCCGAGTCGCTGGGTGGGGTCCTGGGTCGGAGACGTCCTGTCACAGACAAGTCCGACCGAGGCTGAGGTTTCAAACGTAGGGTCCCCACACTGGTGACCCCGAGTCGTGTGTGTGCCGGGGAGGACCTTCCAGGGGGAAGGATGCACGCATGACCCAGAGAGTCAACACAGACTGAGCGACACTGGGATAACTGACGTCGGGAGGTCCGAGGAGACAGGTACCCTAAGAGGTCCGTTCTTGTGACCTCACCCAACGGTACGGGAGGAGGTCCTCTAGAAGGACTGGGTCCCTAGCTTGGACTTAGAGAATTCAGAGGAGGTAACCGTCCACCCAAGAAATGGGTGGTCCCGGTGGACCCTTCGGGGGAGGAAGGATGCCGGAAAGTCTTTTGATCGGTCGGGGTACGACGAGGACCTCCCGAGTCGGAAAGTGTGACTCGGACCGGGGAGGACGTGGGACCTCCCCCGAACCAACCTCCCCCGAACCAGCCAGTCCCAACTGGTGTCGGGGTTCGCTCTAGACACAGAGTGAGGTTTGGACGGAGGGTCAGGGCGCCGCTGGTCCTGACTCACATAAATTTTCTGTCCTCTTGTCCTTGCGTCAATCGTCTGCCGACGTCCCCCTCACGAAAGAACGGGACCTGCACTTCGCTCTACGCCGTCTCCCCTCTGGCCGGACTCGTGCACCCGTCTTCGCTGCCACGTATTGTCTTCTCGAGGGAGCCCCTGTCTGTGCTGGTGCCTTCGTGTCCGGTCTTGGAGTGGACCCTTGGGGGGGGTCCCTGTCGGACCTCTCGGCTGCACCGGGTCAGGGGTACGTCGTGTGGCACCCGGACCCCCCGACCCCGGGGCCTCTCCCTCCGACGGGTAGTCGAAGGCTGGACGGCGACTTGAGTCCTCTGCCTCGACGGGAACGCGGGTGGACCCCGCGCCCCCTGGGGTCTGGTTTCCGGTGTCTCCTGGAAGGGAAACACGTGTAGGGAGTTCAGACAATCCTTTGTCCGACGACGCGGGAGAGCCGCTCCAACTCCAAGGCCCGTCGTCTCCCTGTCGCACGGGTGACAGACAGGTAGGCAGGTGGGGTAGAGTGTGGCGACCAGGGGTGTTCGTAGCCGTCGGTGTCCGTCACATTGCCGTTTCCGGCACGACCTTGAGCTCGGGGGGGAGAGGGACGTGGGGTAACGGGACGGGACGGGACGGGGGGGGTCGGAGGAGAGGTGGTACAACTCCCGACGGTCCACCCTCAGGTGGGGGTTGAGGGTGAGGTCCACCGACGGCCGTGTGACGTCCTGGGGAGGCAGGACCCGGGTCCGGGACCCCGGGCGGGGAACGACGGGACGGGCCACCCCCCGGGGACGGGCCGCGACCCGACTGGACCCCAAGACCCTGGACCGACTCCTCCAGGACAGACACGAGCGTACCGACACACCGAAAAGACCTACGACGCGCAGGTACAACCCCACGTCAGACCTCCACGACGGGTGAGGGAGGAGTACGGGCCGACTCGTCGAGATAGAGACCCGAGAGGGAGGGGGTGGGGTCGGTCGGGACTGGAGTGGGGACTCCAGTGTTACGAACGTCGTGGGTGTCGTGGAACGGTTTCTGTCCCGACACCTTAGCTCGTGACACAGGACCCGTGTCGGGCACACACACACACGTGTGCACACACGTGTGGATACAGGAGCCGCACGGGGAGGTGGAGACCAAGAATCAACAGAGGAAGGCCTGTGGACACCTAGGTCGACTGTGGTACGACGTGGGACCTCTGGGGGGGCTCCGTCCTCCGGGTCGATTTCGGGCGGACCTAAGGGCTGGGTTCTCCGACGTTCCGTCATTTACGCACCTCAGAATTCAGGGGCTCGGACGACAACAAGGTGTCACTACCTATTGAATGACACACGAGGAACGGCCTTCGTCCGTCTCGACCCTGACTTACCGGAGGGTCCCCTTCGGGAGACCCGTCCAGGCGCCGGCCGACGGACGAACACCAGGGGACCAGGTTAACGTACCGATGTCCCCTCGACCCAGGACTTCTGTCTGGTCCCGAGGGTTGTCCCTGGGAACAGTCGTCTCAGACGACGGCCTCCGGAGTCCCAGGAGGGCACACCTCCCCGCTCCTCCGGGGTCCGTCGCCTGCCAACCACAGACCTGGACGACCACCCACGGGTGGGGGTCGGGTCGGCCGGGACTAGAGCTCCGTAGGAGCGTCGACACGACACGGGCGTCGGGGACACAGGACCTCTGTGTGTGCATACCCTGGGATCGGTGCATGTCCTTTGGTCTCAGTTGTCTGTCGTTGGCGGATGGCGGCTCCGGAAGCCCCGCAACGTCCACGAGACCCCCAGTCGGGGTGGCGAGACCGAGACGGTCCGTCTACTGGAAAGGCTCCGACACTGGAGATCTTTGTCCCCGACTACTACGGGGGAGGGGTCGACCAAGACTCTGAATTTAGTGAAAAGGGACTTTCCCTGAACCATTCTCTACCCACGGGTTGTGTCGTACCGACAGACTGAGCCACCCGTCGACGTGGTCCCGATTGACGTCGAATTGAAGTCCTACAGGGTACTCTACCCCGAGGACCTTTACGTGGGACACACCCCTCCTCGGACTCCGACTCTCACTCCCCGCCCGTCCCAGGACGAGTAGGTCCATCGACCCCCTACCCCAAAGGGGGTTCGGAAACCGAGTCGAGTGAGACTACCCCCGTACACCCCGTCAGAACAAGCATCGGACCAGGCGGGAGAGGGTAGGAGGTCGTGACACTTTCCCTGACAACTTTTGACCCAGGTACTTAGTACTGCCTCCCAGGGACCCTCTGACCTAGGGTGTTTCGAGGGTCTCGTCGACAGCTGTCACTGGGAAGAGTCCCGACCCGGGGGTGCGGAGGTCCCACCGGGAGATATCGGTGAGACAGACCACCGGATGTCTGAACACACTAATCACGAATTTACGCGTCGTTACAACTCCAATGAACAACTTATGGTGGTGTCGTCGGATGCCACCTTCCCTGTGATTACTTTTGTCTCCATTGTGCACGGGGTTCGAGTAGCGAAGAACGAACGACGTATGTAACATGAGAGTGGACACAGGATCTCCAGTAGATACACAGAGACAGACATATACCCCACCGTAGCGCGTAGAGACGGTCTGAGACGCACGGCAGGTAGTGTCCCCGTCGTCGCCTGGTTGGTACCACCCTCCGAAATGTGGTGCCAGCACCCGTTACGACGTTAGTCCCGGAAACCAAAGAAAGAAAAAACCACTTGGTAACAACCTGTGACTGGTCCGACTGGCCCGTTCCACCCGGTTGGTCAAGGAGGGGAATCCTTAAACCTTAACCCCGGTTCTCCCTTCGTAGCCCAACCCCAAGAGATATCGACGGGTGAGGAGGAATCCCGAGGTCCGTCTTCCCTCCTCTTTCGTCCCATGTCTCTCTCCGACCGGGGGTCCCCTACTCGGCCCCGCCCCCAACCAAGGACCCAGGACCGGGGTCTTGAAGAGGTACCTGAAAGACCCGAGAACCTTACATGGACCTAATGTCCCTCCGTCCAAAAGGTGTCTTCTTGAAAGGTCGTTCGGGGTCTACCTGTTACCTACTCGACGAACCACCCCACCCCCCCCCTGTGAGGACAAGGACGTCCNCCCTACTCGGCCCCGCCCCCAACCAAGGACCCAGGACCGGGGTCTTGAAGAGGTACCTGAAAGACCCGAGAACCTTACATGGACCTAATGTCCCTCCGTCCATAAGGTGTCTTCTTGAAAGGTCGTTCGGGGTCTACCTGTTACCTACTCGACGAACCACCACCCCCCCCTGTGAGGACAAGGACGTCCCAGGTTCCCCCCGACCTACAATCCCACCCTCACCTACTCGGAGGACACCCCTGTCCACGGTCGGGGTCCCCTGTGACACTGGACCCCAGACTAGGAACAGGTAGAGCACGATGGGAAGTGGTGCAAACTTTTGCCACTCTACAGTCCCGACGTCCAGAGGCCGACCCAGTACGGCGGGTGGACGAAAGGGGTACTTGGAGAGTCCTTGACCCCCTCGTGGAAGTCGCGGTCCCCCCTGGTGGAGACGGCGCACACACGAGGGTCGGAGTACCGGTGAAAAGTGCCATTAGACCTCCGACCCACACGAGTGGAGGGACGCTAGCCCTACTACGAGTCTCTCCCAGTCCTTGACCGACCTCCAGTGGGTCGTCGGTTGCGACTTCGGTCCAAGTTTTGGTCCGGGAGTGTCGAGTGCGGTCCCACTCGTGCTCCGGACACCTGGTAGCGCGTGGGCGGAGGCGTTCCAATCACTTTAACTTCAGCGAGTCAACACAGGCTGAGAATCGCTGAGTCGTCCCAATCCCAATCCCAATCCAAATCCCAATATGGGTAGGCAGGGGTCCCCGGAACCCGGTCAAAGCGGGCTCGGAAAGGCAGGGCGGCCGTCTACCGCGACGCCCGGGTCCGTCCTGAGCTCCGCCCCCTGGGCTCCCCGCCCGCCACCCCGCAAGGACGTCTCTACCCGAGCGGACCCCGGTGTCGGGAAGACTCGCGTCTACCGTTCAGTCCCCCTCTCCCGGAGTCGTAGGGTGGCGGGTCCTGGGACCGTGTGAGGCCGAGCGCCCGAGGTCGGACCTGGGAATCCCCTCCTCCGACGACGATGACGGGGTCTCTCCTGGCCGGACTGGGTCCCGGGCCGTCGGGTCGGGGATGGGACGAAGGGTCCGACGAAGAAAGACGGGAGGAGGTACAGTTGGGGGAGTCAAGGGTCGGTGTCGGTCCGGTCGGGAGACTCCGAGACGTTACGGAAGGAGGACCTTACGGGAACTGTTTCTCAGAAACGATCTGGTTTGAAATCGGTCCGAGGCCTTTGAAGAGGACCCGGGTAGGAATGAGAAGGAGTATTTCACGTCAAGATCGTTCTTGTTGGGGGGGAGGGAGGTACAGGGGACGGGGCACGGGGGACGGAGACAAGTCCCAGGAGTAGGAGACAAGAGAGGGTCCACTCCACACTCGTGGACCGGACGGAGGTGACTCTTGGGACCATCCACCTAGATCGATCTGAGAGGGATGGGGACTATGGAGGACGATCAATAAAAGGTAGGTGNGATCGTTCTTGTTGGGGGGGAGGGAGGTACAGGGGACGGGGCGCGGGGGACGGAGACCAGTCCCAGGAGTAGGAGACAAGAGAGGGTCCACTCCACACTCGTGGACCGGTCGGAGGTAACTCTTGGGACCATCCACCTAGATCGATCTGAGAGGGATGGGGCTATGGAGGACGATCAATAAAAGGTAGGTGACTGACGGGGGTGGGGGAGGCAGGACGAGGAACCGATATTTAGGGGTGACGTAGTTCTCGACTCGGGCCAGAGAGGGGCACGTGCCGGGTAGGGACGTGGACGTCGGTATTGGCGTGCGTGTACTTAGACCAGAAGTGGACCACAGTGAAGGAGGGGAGGTGTGGGGACGAAAGGATTTCTTTTAGGGCGTGAAAGGATAAGCGGGAACCCCTGGGGTCGGGTTCAGTGGAGGAGACTCTGTGGTGAGGACTGAAGAGACCCGAGGGTCTCGTAAATAAGAGGGACTTCTCCAACCAAGTTGTCCTTGAGAACTCAAGACCCTCCACCTCACCACGGCCGACTCCAAGACTACCCTCCACTAGTCGTCTGTGTAAGAGCGGGGACTCCTACCCAAGGGTCCTCGTGTCACCGAGGTAGTCTGGTGGACTGTGGGAGGGCTCCACAAATTCGGTGGCGTATCGTCCGAGTCCCGAGGGGTCCGCTGAGTCCCCGTTTCTTAGGTGGACGTCACATCCTCTACGCCCAAACTAGGGACCCAGCCCTTCTAGGGGACCTCCTCCTTTACCGTTGGGCGAGGCCAGAGGAACGGACCTCTTAGGGTACCTGTCTCCTCGGACCACCCAAAGTCAGGTATCCTAATCTTGACCCTCGCTGAATCGTCCGACCGTCTGTCGACCGGGTCGGAGTCCTCGTCTCGACCCTCAGGTCAGGACCCGGACTGCCCGGGAGCCCGAGGGACCAGGGACTCCAGTCGGGTACAGGACGGTCGGTGGGTCCGAGTGGCCCGAGACGGGTACACACGTCAGGAACGGAGATCTTGGGAGGGACGGGAGGTGGGCCGGGACGAGGTCCGTCAAGACGGAGAGGGGTCGGAGGGTCGGGTCCCCACCTAGAGACAACGGGAGAGAGGGGTGTCCGGGACGTGGGGTACTCGCACCTGTGGGCCTCGGGGGTGGGACGACACGAGGTCACATTTCAGCCGAGGCTGTTGCGCGGGTGACCCGCTTCCGTCGTCGACTCTGGACCGACGGGTTCCTCCCCAGGGCGGAGTACAGAGGTCCCGGCGGCCCCAACCCCCCGTCAGTCGTCTCCGGGACCGCGGGTTCACCCGCACGACGGTCTCCACGGAGGGCGAGAAGGTCCGAGGGAGGAGGGAGGCGTGGAGAGAGGATTAGAAAGTGTCTTTTTTTTTCCCCCTTTTTCCGGTTTCTTTCTCCAAAAGAAGAGGTGAAAGACTTTTACTCTAAAATTTTTATTGGTTCTCCACCACGTCGCGGTCCTCCCCTAATACACCCCTCGGACCCGACGCCCCCGGACGGACGGGGAGGAGGAGCTGCCCACGGGAACGGGTGTCGGTCGTCGGACACGGGTGCGGTGCGAGTCGGACCGGGGGAGTGAGACGGGAAGGGAGACACGTCACCTCCTTGGCCGCTCCTCCCCCCACCCCCCCACCGCGGTTCGACGACTCTTCCCTCCACTGGCACCTCTACCTCCTCCGTCTTTACGAACCCACCCCTGGAGTCCGACGTCTTCCGGGGGTCATAGGGAGCCACAGGGAGGGAACTGAGTGACAAGTCGTCGACGGACCGGGGAGGCCCGTCGAAGAGTCGAGGCACCATGACACGAGCAACGACGGGATCCCACAGAAGTCCCCGGGCAGGAGTCTGGGAGGAAGGGAGGGAGGTGCACTGTAGGCAGAACTGAGAGTCGCAGTCACAGTAAAGAGGTTCTCCGACTGGAACTGGTGCTCTACCAGAGGCCCCCAATGGGGACGGCGACGGTGGGGTACCCAGGGACTGTCAAAGGAGAGAGTAGGAGTAGGGTTGGCGACAGACAAAGTACCTGAACTGGAAATAGGAGACACGTCAATCCGACACTCGAGGGGCTCCACCCCCGACCCCTTGATACCCAAACGGGGTGAGGGTTCGCGACCCGAGAAGGACAGGGCCCTCGGATTGGGTCCCGGGTCGTCGGGTCGAGGACAGGACGATGCGTCCGACGAAGAAAGAAGGGGAGAGGCACGGTTGAGGGAGCCAAGGGTCGGGACCCACTAAGTCCCACTAAGTCCAATTCACCAGTAGAGGCCCTCGGAGACCCCGAGTCCTTGTCCGGGACAAGGAATCCCGGACCTCGATCCGACTAAGGTTTCTCTCGATACAAGGTCAGGAACCTTGGACATTAACAATGGAATATACCGTTTCTTTTTCCCGAAACACCGACACTAATTCAATTCGTAGGAGGCTACTCCTCTAATAGGCCTAATAGACCCACCAGGGAATTTCGTTGGTGTACGTATCAATACCTCTCCCCATCCCCCTCAAAATAGTGTCTGTCTTGTCCTCCTCCGGTACACGGGTGTCCCCGCCCCCACCCCCAACCCCCCCACCCACGGTTCCCTACGACCGTCGGGGGTCCTCGTCCCTCTCCCTCCCCTGCCAAGGGGGGCCCTCGGCATCCCCATCGTAGGGACACTACGATAGAATTTGGTGACTGCAACACCACTAAAAGTGTCGTCGTGATCGTTTGTCATGTTGTACGAAGTCCCCCTGATGACGCACGACCCAGACAGGATTTGTCCCTCCGTCCGGCCGGTCGTCGACAGGGAAGCTTGCGACTCGCGGGCCGACGGGTCGACGCTGATGTAAGGGGTCGGAGGCAACGTCGGTCCTCGTTGGTCCACTGAAGTAAGAGAGGGCCCGTGAACTCTTCACTTCACATGTCAAAGACACGAATCAGCGAATCAGCATAGGCTGACAAACGCTGGGGTACCAGCGGTCCAAGACGGACGTCTTGCGGTCCAAGGAGACAGATACCCGAAGAGGTCCGTTCTTATGACCTCACCCAACGGTACGGGAGGAGGTACCCTAGAAGGGTTGGGTCCAGGGGACGTGACTTCCGTCTAAGAAATGGTAGACTCGGTGGTCCCTTTCGGGCTCCGATGACCTCACCCTCACCCATCGGATAGGAAAGAGGTCCCCTAGAAGGGCTGGGTCCTTAGTTTGGTCCCAGAGCGCAACTTCCTCCTTAGAAATGGTCGACTCGATGGTCCCTTTGACGACCGGCCTCTCCCAGGAAGTGGGAGAAGGACCAACTCCTCTACCCTTGCTGTCGCCTACTCTGGTGCGGAGTTCCCCGCCTCAGTGTCGACCTTCCTCGGACCGGACGGGACCCCGGGACCTGCCCGACCTACCGACGTCCACCCGGACCTACCAACCTGCCGTGGTGGAATAACTTCAACGAGAGACAATGGTGCCAAACCGTCAATGGGATAGTCAATGGGATAATGCGTCCCGAACTCACCGATAATTGTCCGGACAGAACAGGCGTCACAAGTCACTAGTAAACATCTTACAGTCGCAGACCAAAAAGAGGACACAACAGGGGTGGTACGCCTATCGTTCGCCGGCGGGTCCCAGTGACCCGACCCGACTCGACCATGCTGCAGACGGGACTGTCGACCGCAGGCCACCGGGCACACCGACGTCGTGTCCTGGAACCCTTCGTCCGGCCAGACACTCTGTGTCCGTAGGGAACCGACGGAAACTCCGGGTTCCCGACCGGCACGAGGGCGGGTGGTCCGGTGGGGGTCCAGGGTCCGGCGCGGAAGGACCGGTCCCCGAGGTCTGTGTGGCCACCCACCCTCCGCCCCGAGACACACACACGAGTCGACACGGTCTGAGAAACACTGGAGTACCTGACATCGGGCGGTCCGAGGGGCCAGGTACCCTAAAGGGTCCGTTCTTGCGACCTCGTCCAACGGTCAAGGATGAGGTCCCCGAGAAGACGTGGGTCCCAAGGTCGGGTGTAGAGAACGCAGGGGACGTAACCGTCCTCCTGGGAAATGGTGGGAAATGGAGAATTGGTGATCACGGTGGACCCGAGACCCAGCGGCGAAGAGTCCCGGCGGTGGTCGTGAGCCCTGGGTCCCGAGGGACTACCTCCTTTACCAGGGGTCCACGGACACGGGTCTCGTGGACCGGCAGCACCCAGTCCTCGACCCGACACCCGAGTGTGGCCTCATTTGTCCTCCCTCGGCACGTGAGGAGAGAGCGGTCGAACTCCTTGTGTCCCCATGAGAGACACAGGACACACCGGGGGCAGCAAAACAATCACCTAGATTTTGTGTGAGGGGTCCCGAAGGTCTCCTCTCGACCTCCGACAGGTCGGGGAACGGTCCGAGGTTCCAAGTCTCAGTCATCCCTCCCTAATCGGGTCCGCCCAGTGACCCCACTCCTACCTCCAGAGGTTCGTGGTCCCACCCCGAGGGGGTGCCGAGGACTCTTCCCGGTCGACTCCGTACCCCCCAGTCCCCTCTCCGAGGGCACGGACGACTGGGAGGGGACTCGGGGTCCCGTGAAGGCCCACCCCAGTGAAATTTACGTTCCAAGAGAGGAGGGGTCTTCCGGGGAGGGGGTCAGAGGACCCGTCGGTCCATTTGTTCGGACTGGGGTCCGACGACTGTACCGAAGGGGGACAAGACCCCTGGGGTCGGGCCGTCCAGACGGGGGCACAGGACATCGGTGAGGTCCACTCTGTGCGCCTCCCCCAGCCCTATCTCCTCTTCCCCCACGAGTACCGTCGGCCCGAGACTCTTACACCCTCTCTTCCGTCACGGGGGTGGAGAAGCCCCCGCCCCCCACCAAAGGGGTCCCAGTGTGTCGTCCCGTCCCGTGGGGTGGAGAAGGACCCCCGAAAGGGGTCCCAGTGTGTCGTCCCGTCCCGTCCCGTCCCGTCCCGTCCCGTCCCGTCCCGTCCCGTCCCGTCCACTCGTGGAGTAGGGGACTGTCAAGAGGAAGGACAACAGGACGTCGGGTACCTGGGACTCGACCCTGCACCCGGTCCCAGGAGGAATGAGGAGCTTAGGGAACGTTAAGTAAGAGACCGGGGAGGGGGTGGAGGGATTTTCGGGTCCCGCTCAGGGTCCAGGAGTCTTCATGTTTGAGAACTCGAAGGGACCACCTGGTCCCCGATTCTCAGACACGAGGGTTACGTCCCCCGCACACAAGATAGGGACCAGTCCCTTGATCTGGGGTGTACGGTGCACCAGCCGTTATTGATTTCCTCCATGGGTGGGTGACGGGTGTGCCCCTCCCGAGAATCGGAGGGGGGTGGGGCACCTAAACCCCCGGACCTGCGACTGGGAGAGAGGTGGAGACGACGGTACCGTACCCGCTAGAGAGGGAAGAGGACCGGGGAGTCGGAGGGTCTACGGAGAGACTCTTTGCACAGGGAGTCGGTGGGTACGCCACCAACACGGAACGGTCGTAGGTTTGACATCGGGCCACGACTGACACTAGACCCCTGGTCCTGAGGTCGTGAGACACCCGTCTTGGCATCAGGTGACAAACGTCGACCAGGACGGAGGAGGGGCGGGACAGGGACGAGTGCGGGGGTAGGTCGAGACGCCACTCGTAGTGTGGGCGTGGTGTGGGAGGACGGGACCCGGGAGAGAGTAGACTACCGTGGGGGGACGGGGTCGAGAGACGGACGAGGAACGCCCGTGGGCGTGTCGACTCGAACTCGTCTCGACCCCTAGTTGTGTTGGTCTGACTGCGAGGGTAATGTAAGGACCGACGTCCCCCCCGAGGAGCGGTCCCAAGGTGCCGTAGGGAGGAGGGCAGGTCGGGGTGGAGAGAGGGTCGTTGGCGGAGCGTGGGGGTGAGGGTCGTGGGTGGGAGGAAGGGAGACGTGTGAGTCGACGACCGGAACGAGGACGAGAGTGCCTCTTTCTCCTGGGGGTGTCCGAGACCCGTGCCGCCGGCGGGTGGACGTGGACCCGGGCGCCCGGGGCACGGGGGGGCGGACGGGGGACGCACTTCGTGGGGGAGGGTCGGCTCCGGGTCGGACCGGAGGACGGGCGCCGGCAGTGAGGTCGTGGAGAGGTCGGAGGAGAGGACGTCGGACTGTAAAAGAGAAATGCTCTAGAAAGAGTGACTGTATTTTCGTGTGTCGATGTGTAGGACAGAGGACTGGGGTGAAGGGAACATCGATGGCGGGATAAAGAGACGAGGGGTAAAAATCGTTTTTAGGACCTTTTCCAATAAATATGTACGACGGAGGGCCAGAAAGGGAGGGCAAACGAGACCTTACGTTACCTGGGTCAGGGAGGAAGGGCCCGAACCGGTGTCGTCGAGACCGGTCCCAGCCCCCACTGGAGGTACGACGACTTGGACTCCAGTCAAGAGTCCACGGGAAACTGTACTGGGTAGCCGTCGAGTCCCCGAAGGGTTCACCACGGTCACCATTTCTTGCGTGGACGGTTACGTCCTCTGTATCCTTTGCACCCAAACTAGCGACCTAACACTTCTCGGGGACCTCCTCCCGTACCGTTGGGTGAGGTCATAAGAACGGACCTCTTAGGGTACCTGTCTCCTCGGACCACCCGTTGCCAGGTAACCCCACCGTGTCTCAGCCTGTGCTGACTCTCTGAATGTACGTCACAAGTTTCCCCGTCGAGCCCCGAGTCCTGGGGGAGGGGCGAGTGAGGGTCTCGGGGTCCGAGGGGAAGAGGAGAGCGTAGTGACGACGAGGTGGAGGAGAGGGACTGGACGGGTCCGGCCGAAGAGTCCGAAGAAGGGAGAGATAAGCGTGCTAGTGTAGGTCAAGACGCCGTCACTCTCGTACCCAGGATTGATGGCCTGGTGGTCCGAAATTTACGGTAGTAGAGGGTCCTCAACCAGACAGACAGAAGTCGGACCGCGGGGAGATGGAGTTCGGGTCTGAGTTCGGGTTCGTGACGTGGAGAAGGGGCCAGACAGACTTCCGTAGCGGCCAGGTCTTAATCTGAGAACTCGGGGATCGGGGTTCAACGAGGAGAGTCATGTACCCCGAAGGAAAGGAGGTCACCGAGTCCGGTCTTTGGCGCACGGAAGGGAAACGAGGGGAAGGGAAGGGGGTGGTCGGGGAGGTAGCCGTCTCGGACACCCGAGGTGGGAGTTCTGTGTACATCTGCTCGTGAAGAGAGACGACTCGGGGTCGGGGAGACGGACCTAACGACGGGACCGACGGAACACCAGACGCACCGTCGGGAATGGGGAGTGGATAGACGAGGCGTTGGTGGTCTGGGTGGACCGATTTACGGTCAGCCCCACCAGTCAGGAAAGGACGGGGGGACCCCGGGAGGGGAGAAGAGGTGTTGAGAGGAGTGGGGCCCACGTATCGTTTGGGGTGTGGGGCCCACGTATCGAAGACGGGTGTCGGGTGGGCGGACAACCATGATTCACACTCCGTCCCGGTCACCACACCCGTGGTGACGTCACGGCACGGAGGCCGGTGAGTGGGACCTCCGGAGGTCCCTCCTCCACAGGGCCACCTGTCCTGTCCGACGGCTCCACCCCCGTGGCGGTACGACGGGTAGCCTTGGACTCCGAGGACGTCCCGACGGAGCCTGGACAGGTTCCACGACTCACGTCACCCGGGACTCGACCGGGGAGACCGGAGTGTGGGACGAGTCTCGACCAGGTGCCGGAGAGGATGGACCCCGACACCGAGACCTTCGTTGGTGAAACCACGACTCGATCCTTCCGTGAAGGGTGGCTGTTTCTCCAAGTGTTTCCAAGTACTGGAAGAAGAGTAGGTGTTCCTACCGTCTTGTCCGAGTTGACAAAGGTAAGAAGTCTACCCCTTTGACTCCGAGTCCCTTAGGTCTTGGGTCTGGTCCGAGAGGGTCCACTTCCTTCCTGGAGACTGGGTCCAGACGACCGAGGACAGGGACCGGACCCTCTTCGGCTCACACACAACATGTGTCGACACCGTCTCGGACCGTGTGTCATCTACGGGGTCCCATGAATGTTCCCCTCCTCTCAGTAACAGGTCCCCGAGGATCGTCCTCCCACACCGTGCCACCTCGCGTGGATGCCGGTAGTCAAGTCCCGCCCAGAGAGACACAGACGTAAGGGTGGTCCTTTTGTGAGACTCACGACGACGGGGAGTGTCCCCACGTTCCCCTCCTGGACTCTTGAGTGTGAGTCTCGGAACATACCCAAGTAGGTAGCGGAGGAGGGGGGGCTCAGAACGGAACAGAGGTTCCTCCGACGGGTCAACCAGGACACAGGGGTCTCCGAATAGATATGGGTCCCTCCCGGGTACCAACGTAACAACTCAAGTCCTGGGGGTCTCGATTCGTGAAACGACTTCCTTCCTTCTCCCGTCCCCCCTTCCCAGAGAGGATCGTCGAGTGTCTTCCACACCCGAACCTCACCGCCGAACCCGACGACGGACCCCGGTACCTACCTACCCGGAGTGCCCACGTTGTGTCCACTACAGACTCTCGCCCGGGGACCTAAAGTGGTCTGGGGGCGGAGGACCCTTAGGTACACACTCAGTCGCTAGTCTGTACAGGGGTAAAGAGGACTTTACACGAGGACCTCACTCCCCCCTCCCACCACAGGGTGCCTGTGTCGTGGTCGGGTCGAAGGTTGCCCTAGGAAGAGGGGTCACTTCTACCAGTTCGACCAGCCGGGGGACCCAGGGTCTAGGGACAACGGGTCCGTCCCGAGGGGGGAGGGAGGTAGACAACTGTGTTCCGGTCGAGACCGGGGAGGCACGAGCGGAACGACTCAGGAGAAAGCTTAAGTGGGAGTGGACCGAGACAGGGGTGAGGCGGAGGGGCCGCCAAGTAGGAGACGGGTCCGGGTCCTAGGTGAAAGGTGATTCTCAGTAGTCCAGTGGGAACGAGAGACCCCTACTGAGGTCCAGGTGTCGTCCGAGACGCACCAGGGGCAGTTCGATAGGTCTGAGGAGGGGAAGACCTTGAAAGACGGGTTCCTTTGCCGTTGGGTGAGGTCACAAGAACGGACCTCTTAGGGTCCCTGCCCCCTCGGACCACCCGACGGGAGATACCCCAGCGTGTCTCAGCCTGTACTGACCTCGCTGAATCGTCGTCGTCATCGTCATACATCACCGATATAAGATTGTGTGGGGAGGCCCGGAAAGACGGAGAGTGTCGAGGAATCGCGACAGGAACCTTTAATCGGAGGGAGAGGCCATGGGGAGGGGAGAGACAGAGGTGCACCGGGGGGAACCGGAGAGACCGAGTCGCGCCCACCGACACCCTCAGCGAATAGGGGGTGGCGATGCGCTAGGGACGGACGTCCGGGGTGGCGCGGGGTCCTCGGGGGCAAGGGCCTGTAGATGCCGCCCCTGCGCGTCGACACCCTCCGCGTGAAGGCGCCGTAGCCCGCGCGGATAGCGCGCGACCCGTTCCTCCTGCTGAAGCGGTAGGCGCACGAGTGGCTCCTGAAGTGCGACGGGAAGGGCAAGCGGACCGGCGGCCCCGGGCTGGGCCGGGCACCCGGTGAGAAGATGCTGGGCGTGCTGGCGTGCCCGAAGCTGAAGGACGACGCCCCGGGACCGCGCGACGGGGGGCGCGACGACGCCGGGGACGTGTCGTGCCGCGTCCGCCGCGACGCGTTCGCCGCGGACCTCGTCGACCGCGACTCGATGCGCGTGCGCCCGCGGCCGGGGGCCGGGCCGGACCACGACGACCGCGGGCACGGGCGGCGGCGCCCTTCGCGGAAGGGCCCCGGGCTCCGGCGGAGGGGGCCGCCCCCGCGGGGGGCCGACCCGATCGCGCCGGGACTCGAACAGTTATTTCACACGTCTCGAAGACGAAGAGGGTGGGGCTCCGACAAACGGTCTGTGTGGACCCGCCTGTAGACCACGGTCCGTCTAGGGGCCCCCGGCCCAGGCGCCACCACACCCTACAGGTGAAACAGGGTTCACCTATTACTTAGTTCCGCCCTTCAGCCTGTCGGTCCTACCCGACCGGTCGGGCCCTCGCCGACGCGCCCCCTCTCCTGGACCCTATCACCCCACCTACCGGGAGACCCTGGGCCCGGTGTCGGAGAACCACCCGTAATCGTGGGGGTACGACGTCCACTCCTGGGACCCAGGGTCGTGAGGACCCTCGTCGACGCTAAACAAAGGGCACACCGACGTTCAAGTCGTCCCCAGGACAGAAGACCCTGTCTCCCCGTAGTCCCAGCCCCCACCCCGGACCTACCTCTCTACCCTCCCTTCCCTGTGTCCTCAACCTCGCGTCCCGTCCCCTCCCCGCCCCTCCTACACTACCCCTTTGTCCACGTCCTGTGTTTGCAGTGTGGCCCTCGGGTCAGGGGTCCGGCGACGAAAGGATGGCCGGGAGACACGCCCGAGACGTCTCTTCTCCCAGGAGGACGGGGGTGAGGGTGGGGGTGGGGAGAATACCCCGACTCCCTAGCCGACTCCGGCAACCACTGGACCGGAGTAGGACCCACAGAGGGAGACGTCCACTCTTCGAGACCGTCTCCGGTCAGATAGCACCCGAGGACCACGAACCGTCTCGGTGACCTGCGTCCTGGGCCCACTGGAAGAGGAGGGTGGACGGCCGGTTCCGGGTCGGAAGGAGAATAACCCCCGAACCTAGGGTCCGCTCGTGCTCCGTCCCCCGACCTCCCGTGGAAGAATGAGTTCATGTCTACCTTAGCCTCGTAAAAAAAAGGGGAAAGAAGATTAGGTCCTCAATAAATATCGAAGGACCACCACCCGTCTCTACCAAAAAGGGTTCAGAACGAACCACACGTCCTCTGGGTCACTGTCCTGTACGAGTCGAGACCTCCTGTCCCCGAGTCCGAGACGTTCTCCCCAGGAGTCGAAGGGGGAAGTTCTGGAGACTGGGACAAGGTCTAAGGAAAGATGAACACCTGGTAGAGAGGTTAAAATATCTCTACATACCACCAATATGGCGTCAGGAGTACACACACTTAGGACTACCCCATCCCTAAGATAGTTATAGGGATACAACTTATGATTAACAAGCCTAAAGGGGTGTTCGTCCGGGATTTGTACCTAAACCCGCGTCCACTGACTACGTCCTCCACTGGGAACCTTTGTATCCATCCCCTCACTCCTCCACTCTGTCTCTTCCCTTCCTTCGGTCACTCCCCGCACGACACATCGATCCATCCGGACGTCCACCTACCTTCAGGGAGACTCTCGGGACCCTCCGTCGCACCCCTGGCGGCGTGACGGTAGGACGGAGGCCCTGCCCCTTCGGTCACAAATTCGAGACGGAGGGAACACCACTCCCCTGGCTCGGACGTGAAGTGGGTTTTTGTCGTATGCACCCCTCCTTGACAAATCTTTGAAAATATTCCACGGTCTCATCGAAATATTCACATTTCACACTATTCTTAAACCTGAAATATAAATCATATAAGGAATTTATCTTTTAAAAGATCTTTACATAAAAATTACATCAAATACCTTCATAGCCCCGAAGGGTCCACCGTGATCTCCACTTCTTGGGCGGACGGTTGCGTCCTCTGTAGTCTCTACGCCCAAGCTAGGGACCCAGGTCTTCGAGGGGACCTCCTCCCGTACCGTTGGGTGAGGTCACAAGAACGGGCTTCTTAGGGTACCTGCCTCCTCGGACCACCCGATGTCAGGTACCCCAACGTTTGTCAGTCTGTACTGACCCGCTGACTCGTGCGTGTGTGCCTTCATAAACAGACACCGTACAACCGTTATTTTTGCACCGACAAATGGTGGCGATCAAACTCTTCATGACTGCATCCCCTCTTTCTACTTTTGGTTTATTCATTTGATGATTTCTTTGTTTGTACTAACTTTTGTTAATGTTTGTCGTCGTTCGTGATACTTCTTTTACTCATTCCTGACCAGGGTAAAGTTTGTGTCACCAGTACTCCCGGAAAGCCTCCTCCACTGTAAACTCTCACTTTCCTCGCTCCTCCTGGGCAGTGAACTTGTAAACCCCTCCCCCGAGGTCCGTCTCCCCTTTCTGACACGTTTCCGACTCGTTAATTTTTATTTTCACAGTTTCCAGTGTCCTGACCTCCGTCCCCCACGTTCCGGCACCGTGTTACTCGTTCTTCTCCGAGGGTAACTACTTATCGGAAGGGGAATACCCCGTCCGAGATCTTAGAAGGGGTGTTCTGAGATCCCAGGGTTTCGGGAAAGTACCTATGACGTGGAAAAGTAAGAGGGACACCAAGGTACTCCAGTCACCCACCTTCTCCCGGGACCCCGGATCTCTCCCCTTCCCTGTACGAGTTCTCGTATTCGGTCGTACAATGATCTTGAGGTGTAATATCGGTGTTTTCCGGACCGAAGTTGCCCGAATTTACCGTCTTTCAATTTTTCTTACCAAGTACATTGGCCTTCTAGGTCTTTATTTGGCTCTAAGTCCATCAAACTAGGTCCTCGAGTTCCAACCTAGATCGGGAGTCTGATCGAAGGAATTACTACCGTGGTACGGACGACGTGGAGGACTGAAAAGTCAGACGGACCGGTGACTGTTCCTCTCTCCGGTGACTGAAGGGTCTCGAGAGTACCCTCTTTCCTAGGTAGAGTTCGGGGTTCTTCGAAGGGACTTACCGGATAACCAGGTCATCCCAATGCACAGATCAGGATTTAGTCTCTCATAGGACATGACTGACTGGATCCGTACACAAAGGACTTGGTTAGGGATACTGGTCCCCACCCCAATGGGACTGACCTAAAATTCTTATTCCGGTCCTTGTCGTACCACCTAGTTGAACTCCCCTTACCTTCGCTACATCCCCTCTACCGAGGGTACAGGTAGTATCGGTCCTCCACACTCGGGACCCCACACCAGGAACCCGCCTGCAAAAAAACGATTTAGTGCGTAAAAGAGAAGGTTAATTCATGCGACGATGACCTCTCTTCGAACCCAGTCTTTACCGGTGTCGCCCTGGAGATGAGAAAGTACACTTCGTTCCCACTAGTAGACTAAACAGAGGACTGGTGGGTGAGTCACACCCTTCTGAAGGACGTAGTTCTTTGGACACCCACCCCGGAACCCTCTGGGTCCTGGAGACGAGTAACGGGGAACCTACTCACAGACCCGTCGGGGAGGGCCTGCGTCCCGCAGGACGGTGGAAAGAGTGTCTGTTGCGGTACCTCGGGAGGGGCCCGGAAAAACGAGACCGACGATCCCACGGGTTTCGGGTGAACACGGGGAGACGGGATCGAAAGGAACCCGCACTAGCGGGTCCACGACACGGACACGGAAGACCGGAGTGACAAAATAGGACCTGACCGAAAGCTCAGAATCCGACTCCCCTATTTTAGAATTTTTACTACGAAGGTTAATAAAAACTTTTAACCTCTCTTTGTGGAAGAAAACTTACAACGTCTGGGAAAGTGGGGGAGACTGAACGGTCTTCTAAGACGACATAAGATTCTTGGTTCGGACCACCAGACGTGACTTATAACACCCACACCACAGTCCCCGACTGACGACACTGTAACCCGGGACCACGAACGACCCCACCCGTCACCGACGGAGGGTCCGAGGCCCTCGGTTGCATGGAGACGCTCTTTCGACCCAGGAGAATAGGTCCCAGAGTCCAGGAGTCACCATCCACCCCCGTCGCCAGTGCCACGAAGGTCCGTCCGGCGACCCCCACTCCACCCTCTCGAGTAACAAGTCCGGGGACCGAGCCGGACCGTGCGTCGCTGTGGGGTGTCTCCGGTCGACAAGGGTGACCCTGACGCGTGAGAGAAAGTCGATCGGAACAGGGGAACAGAATTGGGTCCCACCGACGAGGAGGAGACAGGACGGAGAGGTGGGACCTCGGGTCGCGTGTGGAGGAGAAGTGTGGGGAGGGAGCCCCGTGGCCGTCGGAGCGGTCGAGTAAGTGTAGTGGTGACCACGCCGTCGTGCGCCCCGTCCCACACTGGACAGTCACCAGTGCTCCCCGGAGAGAGGGATCTTGGACGAACACCCCCGACGAGACTTACAATACTTACACCGGTCCCCGAGAGTGGAACGACTCGTCCCTCCGACCCGTAGGACCTCCAGGGACCCCCTCCTGTCCTCAGTCCCACAGTCGAGTCTTGGGCTCCGTCCAAGGGAGATTGCATCGGTTGTGTCGTAAGGGTCCCTCTGACCTCTGCGGTACAGGAAGGTAAAAGGTTCCTCTCCCGAGGGCAAACTAGGGACGTGACGACCCTTGTCCCCAGTCCCAGGAAGGTGGGGGACGCAGACGAGGTCAAAGGAGCCCTTGTCTGAGACTCCTTGTCACTCTTACAAATTAATTAACGTTAATGTTAGAAGTTTCCTTCGACCCTCAACTTTGAACAAGGATTAATGACACAACGCTACAGCCGGCCGAGGGGTTTAACTAGCACAATCTTAAAGGCTACCTCCTAATTAACTCAACGACGCTCCTGGTGAAACGCAGGGAGGGGGAATCTACGCCGGACACGAGTCGGACCTTACTGTTACTTCCCCCGGCCCACCTCCGACCGCCCTCGGTCGCCCTACTTCTCGAGGGTCGGGTCCAGTCCCGGCGGAACCGGGACCGAATCCTCGCCCCGACACCCGACCGGCTCGCCGAGGGACGCCAGGGACCACATACGTGAAGTGGGTCACACACGACGAGAACGGAGACCTTAAAGGGACACACCCCCGACGAGGGAGTCGGGGGACACAAATCCACCCCCGACACTGATCACGACCGGTCGCTCAGGACCAGTAGCACTGTACGCAGAGAAGCCGGTCTTCGGAAGGACGGCCCTATTCTGGGAGTGTCTCAGGAAGGAAGGAGACGGGGCACTGGGCGCCGAGGCCTCTGTCACGGAGGAGGTGGCAGGACGCAAGGCCTCCGTGGACGTCGTTCACACTCTTTAGCGGGTAACAACGGGGTGGAGGCGTCGTGCCAGATCGCGGAGGACTGACTACGTCGGAGACGTCCGTTCTGACACGTCCGGGTCTCGGTTACTCTGGGCCCCGGGAACAAGTTTTAGTCCTTTTACCGTCCTACTACTGTCGCCTCGCAACTTGGCCTGGACCTCACACTGACGGATCCAGTGGCCGGGGTCTGGGACATCTTACTCTGCTCCCTCGACACTCGTCCGGAGTACCTCCGTCCAAGACACCCCGGCACCGTCCCCTTCCCGCACCCGGTGGGAGCGACAGGCGACGCGAGGAAGTCCCCGACGACAGGAGGGCCGGGAAGGAGTCAGCGGAGACGACGAAAGGCACCTCCAGGACTCGACAACAACGAGGAAAAGTCTCCCCGACAGGCGAGACGGTGGACGGGGCCCGCACACCCCGACCCGCACGACGGTAGGTCCCGACGGCTCTCCGAGCTCCCCGCAGTCCGTCCACCCCCTCCTTCCGTAATCTAGTCTCGGGGGTCCCTTCTTCCCACCCCCCGTCTGAGACTCCTCGCCTCGGGTCCTCCACTTCCTGTGGCCGAAGAACACACCCCAGTCCTGTCTTAATTGTCTTGAAACCGAACAAGGTGCCACCCGAACCTAGACTCGTTACCGTCGTAGAGTAATTAAGAAATTTCGTACGTAAACCACAACTAGAGTGGGGGTTCCCCTTTTAGACCAAGAACCCCCCCCCCACCAAGAATTAGACCAAGAATTCTAAAGTCACTTCTTTAGAATGAACAATCCAAACTTCGTGTCGATGCGTATTTCATGAGTGTGTCTCGACGTGTCAAGTAGACACCAGAATTTTAAAGTACCCCCCGTTTGATCCTTTTGTACAGAACTTTCTGAGGAATCCACGACTCCCCATCTTTCACTTTCTTTCCAACTCTTCATGACCAGATCTTCCTAGTGAAACGACGTTACCCAACTTTTATCGAAACCCGCGCCCAGGGTGTCTCCGTGACTTTTCACCTTCGCAATTAGTGGATCACACAGGCTGAGCGGTCCGGGGAGAGAGGTACCCTAAGAGGTCCGTTCTTGTGACCTCACCCAACGGTACGGTAGGGGAGGAGGTCCCCTAGAAGGGTTGAGTCTATGACTTGGGTCCAGAGGTCGTAAAGTCCACCCAAGAAATAGTAGACTCCGTGGTCCCTTCGGGTACTCTCGACCTCCGTCAACGTCATTAGGTCTACTCGACACGACCTTTAGGCTCTCCTCGGACACTCTCCCCACGCCGAGGTCGCGATAAAGGACTTCCAATCTCTTCCGCTCCACAGTCCCTCCGGGTTTCAAACCCGTCCCCGCCTCCCTTTCGACCTCGAACATAGGAGACCCTATCCCTCCGACCTCTCCTTCGGGAGACCCCTTGGACCCCCTGGGGTCACCACCGTCGTCGGAGTCGAGCCACCTCCTGAGTCTGTCTACCGACACAACCCCTGGGTCCGAGTCGTGTCCTCCTCCTGGACGGACGACGACCGACTCTACAAACTTACGGGCTCCTTCACACGTGAACTTCGTGAACCTCAGGGAACCGAACCATACGGGAGTCCGAAGAGTAGACACTTTACCCGTGAGACAGTGAACCGGACTCCGACCAAATAGAGACACCCCGTCCCTGACAGAGGTCATCCTCTACGACTCCGGACAAACTCCGGGGTCACGACCCGACAACGGCCCCACAACTCACAAGAGTACCGGAAATTAATGACTTACGCTTGCTCGGGACTTTAATTTAATTCTTCTCCTCGACTGGCGGTCGTTGGGAAGAGGGGGCGGCACTGCCTCAATTACCCCTAGGACCCCTATCCGGCCCCGCCTCCCCACCACAATTACTCCCGTCCCCCCGGTCTTCACACGTCCCACAAGACTGTAAGTCCAAGTCCAGTAAGACGGCCGAGGACACCGGGTTCCTCTCTCCCGTCCCGGGTGGGGTCTCGCAAGGTCGGGGTCTGGTCCGGTCTGGGTAGCAGGGGGTCAGAGGGTCGACCCCTCTGAGTCCAGACGGTGGTACCGCCCGTCTCACAGACACGAAGGGGAGTACCGGGACTCGGCTCCGGTCGGTTCGAGCGACTGGAGAGACCAGGGACCAGAGGAGCAGACACCCTGTCTCCCTACCACGTGGCACACCCCAGTCGGACATTGACCTCCTTTCCCACCTGCACGAAGACTCGAATCGACCCGAGACCGACGTCCTGCCGGCCAGAGAGGACCGGTGGCTCCCGAGGGCGGACCTCGGGGTCCGTGGACCCAGATACCACCCGCTCGCAAGGACCTTCCCCGGACGCAGGAGACTGGGGTCGGGCCAGTAGTCAGGGACCTGTGTGACCGGAGGCAACCAAGGGTCCGGGCTCTCGCGACCTTCTTCGGGAGTCCTCGTGGGAGGAGCGTAAGGTGTGCGCAAACAGTGTTTGGGTACTTATACGGTAGAAGCGGGTGGGGGAGGTCCGCTTGAAGGAGGTGAAGACGTCGCTCAAGGTGTAATTAGTGGCGATTAACGATCGCCCTCAGCAAATACAGTTCTCGGTAATAAGGACCCTTGCTTCTCCCTCTTTTCTGCGACGGAAGGTCCTTCGGACCGCAACCGGGGCCCCCTTGTTGCGGTCCGGGGTTGCTCCCGGGACCGGGCGGGCCGGGTGAAGGTCGCCGAGGTTTGGCGCACACTGTTTGCGCCCGGAGACCGGAGACGACTTATAAGTCCCCTTACTTGCGTAGGTAGTACAAGTGCGCCAAAAGACTTCAACAACACTCAAAGGAACTTTGGTTTCTCTCCACAAAAAAAAAAAAAAAAGGGAAAAACCGTTGTTGTCGACCCTTATTCAACTGTGAAAGATTTTTGACGGTGAAGAACGAACCCCTCCCTCGTCTCCTCCCTCTAGGGACCAGCGACTGGGGGGTCCGGGTCGGGCCTCGAACGGGTGGTCCTGGCCGGATAAGGTCCAAGTGATGACCCCTCCAACCCGACCCGCCACATAGACCCTCCTCTCCCCACCCGGAGTCGACACCCGAGGTCCCCGAGTGGAGGGACCTGGGTCTCCTACGTGGCTCCCGAAAGACGTGCAGAGTGCACAACTTGTAACAAAGACACAAAAGTAAGAATAACCCGGACTTTAGTCGAATAATTGACTTTATAAACTAGCCAATAAAAGAATCTCATGTCACAGACTACAAACAATTAGGACGGACTCCGGTGTGGACACTTCTGACCCCGCACTCTTGTCCACCCGCGTCCGACTTGCGTGTGCATGGGCGCACAGACACGGGCACACACACACACGTCTACACCCGGGCGCACGCACGAGCAGCTACACACACACGTGTACGTAGGCACACATACGTCCGAAAACAGACTCACGGACACCAGCAACATGTGTTTATTGTGTTTCTAGAAGTTTCAAGGACTTCGGGGGGATGAGGGAGATGTGGGGTGGGGTTGAGAGACTCGAGCCACTAAAATCCGGGTAAAATAGCTACTCCTGTGACTCCGACACTCCCGAATTTCCCGAGAGGACTCCAAGGACTCGACTCTTGCTCGGGTCGACCCTGACACAGGTGTTCTGGGGGAACTTCCATGCCTTCAACGACGAACCTCCCCGACCCCCGACCCCCGGTCCTGTGTCCGGGACACCGGGGAGGACGTAGGAGGGGAGGGGGCAGACGGGGAAGGGAGGACCGACCGGGGTCTTGGAGGGCGGTCGGGGTGGGTCCAGACAGAAGGGGTGAGACTCGGACGCGAGGACCCACTCGTTGAGCCTCGGGTGGTTCCGAGTTTCCGCTTCCCGTCGACAACAGGAGGACCCGGGGCAGATGACTCCCGGGACCCCCCAGCCACTGAGCAGAGAGTGGGGGTGTGGGGGTGACCCGTGGATCGTGGAGACAGGACAGGTGGAGAGTCCGTGTCCACCAGAGGGGCAGTGTGAACGAGTGAAACGTGTGGAGGAGGTCCTTCGGAGGCACCTAGGAGGACTTCAGGTCCAACCCTAGGGGCCCTGACAACAGTGAGACTCGCTAGACGAGGCGGTACCGACAGACGAGGACCGTTCCGACCCACGACACACAGGCGCACGCACTCCGGCTTCGTTTACGAGACTCCAAAGGATGTAACCTGATCTTGGAGTCCGGGTCCAGCCTCGGGGAGACGGGAGTTACGACTGGGTACGGGGCAGGGACCCCCCTAACGTCCGTCCAAGGAGTGACACCGACTACGACGGGTACCCACGTCTGGACGAGACGACTGCACAATTCTAGGACTTCGTTCACGAGTCACGTCGGCCTACACACGGGACCACCGAACCGTTACAGACGACACCCACACCCACCCCTCCGCCACTGGATGTGGGAGGTCTGTGGTGGACTTCCGACTCAGGACCCCCATTCGAGCCCTCACCGAGAGTGCAGACATTCAGATCTTGCCCCGGACCTCGGTCCTCGACCGGATCACCGACTGTCTCCGACCTCCCCACCCGACCCGTCCCGTCTCCCTCCTCCCTCGTCCGGTTCCTCCCGGCGTCCCCGACCGGGGTTCCCACTCTCCCGCCCGTCGGTCGGGGCGAGGGCGGACCCGACCAAAGTGGACCGAGGGACGTGGAGGAGGTCGACCGCACGACCCTGCGCCCACCGGGGGATCGCCCGGGACGTTACGAGCTGAGAGAACCGTTGCCACGGGGCCGGAGTCGGTAAGACCTCGGTCTCTCGGCCGTCCATCCTACTTTTACGTTTTGGAGGACGGACCCGTGGGTCGTCTCGGGCGATCCGTACCGGGTCCAGGGTCTCGGGGTCCCGGTGAGGTCTCCGGGTCATCGGGAGAGGCACGACCCGGTGGGCCACACCTGTTAGTCGGGTACCAGTTCGCCGGAGTCCGAGGTCCGTCAGCACAGGGAAGAATTTACGGAACGTCGGACTACTACTACCGGGTCGAAAAGGTGGAGGTAGGAGGGGACGGGGACCAGGTGCACGACGACCCCACCGGGCCGAGGAAGGAGTGGAGGACGGAGGGCGTGCCTCGGGGTCGGAGTCTCTCTGAGTCCGAGTGTGGGTCGACACAGGGAATGATCGACGCGGTAGACCCGCTCCAGAGGGCCGGCGGCTCGGAGACACTCTGCTCTCACCACACCCTGGTTCTCTCCGTCCCTAGACTCTGACGGCTGACCCTGGGGTCTCTTGAGACCCTCGACCTTGACCAGGACGGGGGTAGGGACGACCCTTAGAGGTCCAGAGGTCCGCACACCCCGGTGGAGGCGTTGCGAAACCTCAGAGTCGCTTCCTGGTCTACCACAAAACTCGTAAAATTATTCTCGATAAACGTCACAACAGCGGTATTTTTTTTTAAGGACGAATTACTCGTTTACGTACAGCCATCGCTCAATTTCCGAGAACCTACAAAATTTATAATACATGCAGCACAAGCACAATTGTTTGGACTAAAAATTAATGTGGAAGGAGACGACGGACCGACCCGACTCCCATCCCCTTCCCTCTTTTTTTTCTTAGTCCGTTTTGTTCACACCAAAAGGTACTCTTCACTGTCGGTCCGAGACACCTAGGGGGGGAAGCGTCTGTACCGACACTGCCGAGTGTGTGTGGTCTCAAACCGTCCCTAAACCATGGCGCGGCGGGAGCGACTGGAAGTGAAGGCTCGGGACTGGGCCCGTCTCTTACTCGCGACTAGGGACCGACTTGTGACTCGACTTAGGTCCGGTGAGTGACTCGGGATGAGGGGTCGGTATCCGAATCGGGACTAGGATCGGTGTATGACTTGCGGGTGGCACCAGAGGCCGACTCAGGTGTAGGACCCGTGATTGACTCGAAATTGGAACTAGCACCAGACTCGGGACTAGGGTCTGTACGTGCTTTGTGTCTTGTACAAGTGTCTGACCCGGGAATCTGGGGCTGCGGGAGCGAGGGAAACGACCACAGAGGCGACCTTCCGAATTCCGAGGTCCTTCAGGGGAGGAGGGGGAAGAGGGAGGGACTAAGTAGGAGTCGCGACGGTCCGTCCCCCGGGACAAGGGTGGAGTTTTGGAGGGGGAGAGCCAGTCACTCAGGGTGTGACTCGAGTAGTGGACGAGTGGAGACGGAAGAGGTTTGGGCGAGAGGAGGACCGGGACACCCAACTGGCCCGACCCTTAGGTCCCGTGTGACGAACGAAGCGAGACAGGAGTACCCAGGGACCTGGGGACTTCTTCCCTGTTACGGACAACAGGTAAACATCAAGACCGAGACCCGAGACTCGGACCTTCCGTCCTCTGAAAATAGTGTTCAGAAGACTTACGTACTCATTCGACCAGGTCTCAGAGTTCCGACCCAGGGACGAGTCCAGTCGGTCCGGGTACTTCTGGACTTGGGTCCTCGTGACCTTTCCGGCCGGACCCCAGTTTGACTCCCAGGACAGGTCCGTCCGGCGTCAGATTGGATCACGTCCCACCACCCGAACCCGGAAGACACCTGTAAGTAACTCTGGACGATTCTCGACTACCAAGCCCAGGACCACTGTGTGGCACCTGCTCTCCGACTGGGCGGAAGGTCCTCGGATCCAGGGACCCCGTGCCCCCGTCTACGAGGACCCACCACTACCCCCGACGGTTCCACTCCCCCGTCGAGGATGAGAAACTTCTGTGTCTCTACACTGCAACGGCGGCTCGGACTCCCGTCCTCTCCGTGACCCCTTCGCCGGGAACCCGTGTCCCGGCGCACCCCGCTCACGGGCTCCCTCGGGCCTCTGGACCGGGTCCGACCACGAGTCGCCCCGGGACGCGGCAGCAGAGGCCCGAAGCACACACGCTACCCGACTATTAGGTGAGGGCCTCGGGTCGGACGCTCGGCCCGTGACAAGGTCCTTCTGTTTGTCTGTCAGACGGACGGGAGGACCCCGACGGTGGAATCACGGGATTAAGACTTTCACCCCCAGGCACCTTGGGACTCTCCCCAGGGGATCTACGACAGTCCCCTCGGTGTTCCAGTTTCGGTGGAAGGGCCATTGTGAGTCTGCGACAACAAACGGAGAAGACACAGCCACAAACGTGTCTACCACGTTTTCGTCACTGTCCGTTTCACCGACTACGAACCCTAGCCTCGTCGTCGCGGTTGAGGACGGTGGCACTACCCGCAGAGGCCCCGGCGTGTGGACGTCGGTCCGGGACGGCTTCCGTCGGTCTCAGTCGAAGGGACTCCGAGCCCCGAGAGGGAAGTCGGTGTTCGTCAGCAGACACGTCCGTGAGATACTCCCCACCCTCCGTGGTGGCACCACCAGAGCCCTTCTCGGGACCCGGAGACAAAACTCAATGTTCGAGCCGGTCGACGGAGAAGGGACCTTCTTGTATCGAGACTACCGGCAGGAACTCACGTCGGAGTCGTAGGGCCACAGTCGGGACCGAGGCACTGGGGAGCTCCCGGGAGGGCCCGGACCCAGGACCACCGGCGTCTCCTGTCTGGACGACCCTTATCCTTGTCGGGTCCCGTTCCGGCGTCGTAGTCCCGTGTGCCCGTGTCTGGACTGAGGTGGGTGGTTCGGGTCACCGGGACCCCCAGAACTGGAGGGTCCTACACAGGAGAGTAACCCTTGGGTCCCATCAATGTAGGAGGCACTCCAGAAGAGGGTTCAGGTTCACAAACATTTAACGGCCGCATCCGTCTCCAAGATTTTTACCGGGTCAGTAGTGACCCTTCTTCTTAGAAGGTCGTTTGTAATCCTCTACCCGGGGTCATCAGACAAAAGTTCTCCTCCTTTGACTCCGAGTCTCGCCCTCGACTGGAGAGACCCCCACGGGTCCGACCGGTGGGGTGAGGAACCCCGGTGTGTCACGGAGAAACACGGGCGAGAGAGTCTGGGGGTCCCGGGAAGATCCGGACGTGGACCAAACATCGAGTCAGGGACTTCCCGAGTAAAGAGTCCCGCCGACAGGGCGGGTCTCGACCGAAGGACCCGTGACAGGACCCGTGACAGGACCCGTGACGGGAGAGTAGTGGTGCAGGACGACTGTCCCCCGGTTCAACCTACGGGTCTCCCTTTCTCCGCGACTTGCTCGTCCCCACTCCCCGCCGTCCCCGCTCCCCTCTGTCGAAGGCCCACCGACTCTTGGAGACAGGGTACCTACCCACACACAGAAGGGACACGGTCCGTACTCATTCCCCGGTCTCCGATCGGAGCCCCTTGGCCGTCCGGGGTTCCTAGCGTTACCCCGAGTCCCGAAGAGCACCATGATAAACTAAAGTCGGTCCCTTGGTCCACACAGGTCACGAGGGCCGTCAATAAGTCGGGACGAGAGACGTGCACCGCGTCGTGGTCCATTCGACCCGCGTTCGAACTCTCGTCCCACTGCTCGTCCCCGGTGAACAACCGTCGACGGACACATAGGACACCGGGTCCGTCCCAAGTCGATTCTGACTCAGTCCCGACCTCCGAACCTCTACTCGGGTCCACCATTTCTTCCACTGGACGTGTCGACTCTCACGACCCACCTTCGACACACAGTCTCCGTCAGAGTCGTTCCATGTCTTTGTCGGAAGGTAGTCCCTCGTCGGACACGTTTCCAGGACCCCACCCTTACTAGACCACACAAGCCCCTTCTCCTCCGCAGAATCCCAACCCGACTCCTTACCCCTAAACCCCCTTCTAGTTCCCTCCAGAACCGGTGCGGCCCCTGGATCCAAAAGGGTACTCACCCTGCCCCCAGGACCACCGAAGCCCACCTATAAAAATCTCCTAGAAGACCGAAAAGTACCCGGTGTCTCATCGTTCTTCCCTCCTCACCTCCGTTTCTCCGGAGCCGGACGCTGTCCTGCGATGACCCTCCCTCACTGGCCCGGGGACCTCCCGCACCCCTCCGTCTACCGTCGACGACCCCAGGGAGTCCCGTCCGCGTCGTGTCCGCAGTCTGTCTCAGGGTCGGAGCTCGACCCCCGGGGAGGTCCACGAAAACAGCACCTCCGACGTTGGGAGAGGGTCGTCGGGACGAGACCTGGACCACCCTGGGTGACCCTACCTGTCTGGCTCCACAGTCCTAGGCACCTGTCCGTCTGTTAACTCTCCCCCCGAGTGACCCTCCTCTCCCGTCCGGAACCCCCCATAACGTGTCCCGAGCCCCGCCCCTCGTCCCCCTTTACGTGGGTGGCAGGATCCCCTCGGGACCTAGGGTCCAAGGAGTTTACGACAGGGCACTTTCCAGGGAGAGAGGGTGAGGGTTGGGGACCCCTCGGGACACTCGGGGTCCATGGAAACCGGTGTGACCCCCAGACTCGACGAGAGACTCGAGCCACTCGGGTGGACTGGGGTCTGAGTAACCTCCCACCTCGAGGAGGAGGAGCGGAGGGGTCCGAGTCGTACGGGCCCGAGACGCACCGACACCTAACTCCGGCGGACCCGTCTTGTACCCGAGCTCCCGTCGGACGTACCACACTTGAGTGAGTCAAGGGTCTGACCGGAACAGGAACTGGAAGCTCACTTGAACTTGGGAATGACGGAAGAGACTCTCCGGTGAACGATCACTGTCCGGTCTCCTAAGGCGGTCGGGGAAGTCGGAGACAGAGGACCCTAAGTCTCTGGGAGGGGGCACCGTCACTACCCGTCCCGACGGAACAGGGGCCCGTAGTCTCGAGGACCTTGTAAGTGAGAACCTTTCTTGTACAACGGGTTTTTATCGTCGGACCACGGCTGTTTGTATACGACGAAGGGCCCCCCGCCGCCCCTCCCCGGTCCAGGGGACTACCCGAGTCCCGACCTCCGAAGCGGCGAGGGGCCCTCTCGCAGACACAGCGGTCGTGGTTGACCTCTACCGTCTGCCCGAATACTCCGTGGATGACACACGGTAAATGGAGACAGACACCGGACACCGAAGGACTCCTGGACACCCGTCCGCCACGACGACAAGAAGGAGGTCCATTCCTTTGGTTTCCCTCTCGCCGACACACTGCCACCCTCCAGGGCGTCTCCCTCCCGTCTCGGCCCGAGAGCGGACTGGAGTTCCCTCCCCGCGACGACAACCACGTCCACCCTGTCGGAAGGGTGGGTAGGTGGGTGGGTCAATGAGTAAGTAGGTGGGTGCGTGGGTAGGTGGGTGGGCGGGTAGGTGGGTAGATGGGTGAATGAGTAAGTAGGTGGGTGGGTGGGTACGTGAATTGGGTAGGTAGGTGAGTGGACAGGTAGGAAGAGAGAAGCGAAAGAAAAAAAAGTCAACTTCGGAACAACTAAATGTCACAACACAATCAAAGACCACATGTCGTTTCGCTAATCAATGTGTGTGTATGCACATATATATATATAAGTATAAGAAAAGGTAATACCAAATCATGTCCTATAACTTATATCAAGGGACATCATATGTCATCCTGTAACAACAAATAGACAAAATGCATCTCATTAAACATAGACGGTCAGGGTTTAGGGATTGAATAGGGAGGGGGTGGGGGGAAAGAGAACCCATTAGTAACAAAGGACACAGACACTCAGACAAAACATTTGTTCAAGTAACGTAGTACAAAATCCAAGGCGTATATACGCTGTAGTGTCCTATGAAGAGAAAGACTGAACGCAGTGAATCATACTGTTGGAGGTCCCCGTAGGCATAACAACGTGTGCCGTAAGAGAATAAGAAAAGAGTGCCGACTCGTCATAAAGTAACAGATATACATGGGGTAGAAGAAATACGTAAGGAGACAGGTAGGTAGGCAGAAGGGTAGGTAGTCAATGACCTGACTTCACTTTCACTTTCGGCGAGTCAACACAGACTGAGAAACGTTGGGGTACCTGACATATCAGGTCCTTGAAGAGGTCCGGTCTTAGGACCTCACCCATCGGAAAGGGAAGAGGTCCCCTAGAAGGGTTGGGTCCCTATTTTGGGTCCAGAGGACCTAACATCCGGTTAAGAAATGGTCGACTCGGTGCTCCCTTTGGGTTCTTGTGACCTCACCCATCGACTAGGGAAAAGGTCCCAATAGAAGGGCTGCGTCCTTAACTTGGCCCCAGAGGACGTAACGTAAGAAATGGGTGACTCGATAGTCCCTTCGGAGTTTAACAGGAATGAGCGAACATGGGATCCGGCATCGTCCCTCGGGAGACCCGGAGTCAAGGGGGATACTATGTCTCCCCCGGGTGAACTCCAGGGGTTGAGAGTCCGACTCTCACTTTCAACGAAGGGGTCGAGACGGGTGACGGCCCCGGTGAGTCGAGGAATCGCACGTAGGTCTGAGAGTCAGGTTCGTCGGACGGAGAGGCGAGGAGACGAATCGCACGTAGGTCTGAGAGTCAGGTTCGTCGGACGAAGAGACGAGGAGACCCGGAGGACTCAGACGGAGGTAGTGGGGGGTAAGCCCGAGGTGGAACCACGAGGGTCGCGGGGGAGACACTACACCCGGGACTAGCCTACCTTGCGGTGTACTCCGGCTCCGATGTCCCGAGGCACCAGTCCCTACACTGAAATGCAGAGACTCCAGACTTGTCCCGACCTGTGGTGTGGCCCGACATCCCCCCGAGGACCCTAGCAGGGGGACCCCAAGGTCTCAGGAAGGAGGACACACAGGGCCGAAGGTGGCCGACGTCGAGGCCAGTCGGAGGAGAGACCTCGGAGACCTGCCGTCACTCCTCCCTACCCCCTCGTGTCCCCTCCCGAGGGTCGGGCCGAGTCCCCCGACGTGCGTGAGGACGTTTCGAAGAAGGCCCACAAAGGCCACCAACTCGATAACTACCTCTTCGACCTTCGTCGGACCGTCCCTCACCTCTACTCTCGTCGAGGACCTTCTCTCTTTCCTCGGCAGTACACTCGCGACGCCCGCCAGGACGGTGGTAGAGGGGACCTCGGCCTACTCCTCCCTGCGTCCGTCCTGCTGAGAGGAGAAATGAGAGGTAGTGTCCTCCGAACACCAACCTACCCCTCGAGTCTCTCCTGGTGGACTTAGCGGCAGGAGAGGGCCTTTGGGGACGGGGGTGGCCCTCTCTACCCAGCAGGGGTAGACACCCCACTCCACGAAAGCCCTCTGGGTCTTGCAGAGGGAGTGAGTTTGTCGGGGGTCTGACCGAAGGATCCGAAGGTTCTCTGGACTTTTGTAGTAAAGGGGACCCTCCAGTCCCACCTTCCCCAGAACCTCAGTGATCCTAGTTCGGGACTACGGTTCAGAGTGGGAGACACGTGAGAGTAGACACCTCTTGCCCTCCCAGGCCTCGGGTGACCGACGGAGGTCCACCCGGGTCGCTCCACGGGAGAATCACTTTTCTCAGACTCCCCGGGGGGAAGGGGTAAACCACACCAGTCCGGTGGCGGGGGACGGATCGAAGAAGGAGTGGAACAAGTAGTGGCTGTCTACGGAAGGACCTCTCCGTCCCGTGGGACCCACCCCCGGAGAGGTGCACTGGGAGGGGTACCGCCCCAGAAGGGATTAGTGAAGTGGCAGGGTGGGTCACCGTCGAGTTCGGACCCGGACCTCTGGGCAGGTGACCTCCACCCTCCGACCCCACGATTGGGGGTCTCCTCGGTCGGGGTGTGTCCTGCGAAGAGTCCGAAACTAGTCGGTTGAGGTGCGACCGACCCCTTGACTTCACCTCGGGGGAACTTTCCACCTATCCAGGGAACGGGAAAGCCTTCCGTTGTGCAAACTTCCCTGGACCTTAGACTAACAAGCGACTACCTCCGGTTCGACGGCGTGTACATTTAAAGGTTAATTTTGTCTTTAATTAGGAGAGAGGGTTGATGGACGATAGAGGTCGGCCTACTCGTTTTCAAAATAAGACGATTAATTACAATAGTGGGCAATCGAAATAAATGTATTCGTCTATATTAAGTGTACCGAAACGTCTTCGACTACCCTTTGAATTTTTTTTAAAAAAAAATTCAATTTTTTTAATTAATGGAACTAGGAGGGAGAACATAAGATTAGTGTCTGAACGTCCCAAGGAGAAACCACGAGGGGCTTTGGGGACCCAACCTCGGAAGAAACTACTCACCCTCGAACAAGGTTTGCGTCTCTCTTTTTCAACTTTTAACTCGTCGAACCTCCCCTTCGGTCATGGTCAGAAGTATACTTTCCGAGCTACCTACACTATTAATAAATGCCAAAGACCGTATAAAAACAATAGGTCAATTTATCTGAGGTTTATGGTGTAATTTTAGAACGTTTCTAGGACCGTCTAATTATTTAGTGTCGTTGACGAGACCGTAAACCGTACCAAACAACCTTCAAACTCAGACAAACCACTGACGTGGAAGTCAGCGGAGGGTCGTCCCAGGTGTAGACCCCCAGGGGACTCCCCTCCTCGTCGGTTCTCCGTGCCCCGTCCTGCAGGGCCGGGGACCCAACCTCCTAAGCAGGGAGGTCCCGACACAGCTCCTGGGGTGAGTTGGCAGGGAAATGGGACTCCTTTGCCTCTGAGTTACAAGAGTGTCCGACGGACAACTGCCTCTGACCGTATTTTATAATACTCAACAGGACCCACCCTCGGCATTTCAACCACACTGTCAGCCAGTAGTCTGTGAACCTCCTGACACGAGACCTAGTCACCAGGGTCGGAAAAACCGGGGTCCCTGACCGAAGCACCTCCTGTTGAAAAAGTGCCTACCCCGCCCCACGTCCCCTACCAAGTCTACCATTACTCTCGTAAGCCTCTCTACCCCTCGCCGACCACTTCTAAACGAACGGGTGTCGAGTGAAGGACGACACGTCGGGCCAAGGGTTGTCCGGTGACTACCTAGCCAGACACCGGGGCCCAAAACCCCGGAACGCCCATACTGGAAAAATCCTTTACCCCAAAGCCGTCTACCTGAGTTCTACTCCAGTATCACCTCACCCCACTGGTGGCTAACTACCCGACACAGAAGAGTCTTCTGTCTTCCGACCTCTGTCTGTGGTTCCTCCCAACCACGGGACACCTCTGTGTCTCGGACGTCCTTCTCCACCTCTGGGTTCGGTCCTGGAATGTGGTTCCCCCGACCTTCTTCCTTGTCCGGGAGGGAGGGGGTCCCGAAGTCTCCAGACGGAAGATTGTGACTCAAAGGTCTGAACACAGAGGTCGGACCCACCCCTACTCAAAGACAATGTACTTGGGTGGGTCTGACAGGATCCTTTGGTTGTGTCGAGACGTCTCAAGGGACAGACCCCGCCCTCTGTCTGTCTGTCTGTCAGTTATGAGGGCCTTCGTAATCCTCAGAGGACCCCACTCGCCTCCTCACGTCCGGCGGACGAGGTCGGACCCCCAGTTCCTCCCAAACGACCTCCTCCCCTCCGACCCGACTCCGACCCACGACCGTCAGTCGACCCCCGAGCCCGACCACCAGAGGCGGGTCGCGGGGTCGGGGTGTGGAGACGGAGACAGTGGGACACTGGGTCGACGGGAAGGTGACTAAGGGGGGAACCTCCAGGCTCAGGTGGACCATTGGGGCAGGCTCCGGGACGGGCACCAGGACGGGCACCAGGACCCTCCCGGGGACCCGTGGATCGAGAGGCGAGGCGGGAAGTCACAGGAGGGTGAGGTCAGTGGCCCGACCACGAGGACGAAAGAGGGGGATGGTCTGGACTTCGAGGAGCCCCGGAGCGAGGTATGACACAGGGGACAGACAGGGGACAGACAGGGGGAGGGTGTTCACGGACCGTTTCCAACCGGTCTGAGAGGTTGTCCCGGGGTATGGGAGACCACTCGCGTCCCCGTGTCCCGTGGGAACCCACGGTCGGACAGAGAGGGGTTCAGACTCGTGACCCGAAGCACCTTAGACGAAGGGGAGGTCCCGGAGTGCACGGAGTCCCGACTGCACCGCCGACTATGGTGACCCTCCTGAACCCGTCACGACTCGCCGGCACCCCGGACCCGGTACGCGGACAGGGGGCAAGATCCAGTCAAGTCAAGTCAGCGAGTCAGTACAGGCTGACACCGGGGTGCCTGACGTCGTGCGGTCCGGAGGGACAGGTAGTAGATGACGGACCGTCCCCTTCCGGACTGGCACTGGTAGGGGAGGGTGGTCCGTCGGACGTAGACCCTAGTCTGCAGTGGGACTACACTCCGGCCCCTAAGACTTCTCGGGGCCCGTCCACTCTTTCTTGTCCCGAAGAGAGTCCCCTGTGCTTTCAGTCGGACTGAAACTTCTTTGGGGGAGGGACGGTCGGGGTGGCCACGTCTCTCGTCGACGGTCTCAGAGTTTCTCACAGGACGGGGGTCTCTCTAACACCACACAAAAAAAGAGGGAGGAACTTACTTCCTTTCTTTACTACGACTCACCTCTCATTAATGGGTTTAACTCCGCCTTTAGTCAGCACTTTCCCCCTCCTTTCCTCTAGTCGATCCTTCGCGGGGGTGGGGGTGGACGACGAGAGGGAAGAGGAGGGCCAGGCCGGGGTCCTACGACAACAGTTCCACCAAGACCGAGACAACCGGACCGGGGAGGGACGGGGGTCACTCCCGGGGTCTCCAAGAGTAGGGGGTGGATCCCAGACGGTTTTTAGTTTTAAGATGTTTAAAACGGAGGATCGAAGTGTGCCCAAATGGTCCACAGGGATCACCACTTCTTGAGCTGACGGTTTCGGCCTCTGGAGTCTCTGTACCCGAACTAGGGACCCACCCCTTCTAGGGGACCTCCTCCCGTACCGTTGGGTGAGATCATAAGAACGACCTCCTAGGGTACCTGTCTCCTCGGACCACTCGATGTCAGGTACCCCAGTGTTTCTCAACCTGTGTTGACTTCGCTGAATCGTACGAATCGTGATCGTAGTATTTTACCATTTTTATAGAATTTCCCCGTCTCGGTATCTCAAGAAAAACAGAGGAGAAAATTTTTAATATGATAAAATAAAAAAACTGGTTAAGTTGTTCCTTTCTGACTTGCTGTGGAAACTCGTTCAATTTCGTCTCCGTCCCGACTGTGCGTCCCGCAGACCTTTCAGAAAAGAAAAACCACCTTCGACACCGTCCCTACACTGACAAACGTACCACTGGGGTGTAGGGTACTCACGGAACCATGGAGGGGCTCCCCCGACAAGAGTCCCCGTCTGGGTGGACTCAACAAACTCCTCGCACCTCGGGTAAAGACTTCGAGTCTCGGGACTAAGACTCGAAACCCTTCACCAAAACATCTACGGACCCACACCTTCAAGTCAAGTCAAGTCAACGAGTCAGCACAGGTTGAGAAACGCTGGGGTACTTGGCGTCGTACGGTCCGGAGGGACAGGTAGTGTTTGAGGGCCTCAGGTGGGTTTGGGTACAGGTAACTCAACCACTACGGTAGGTTGGTAGAGTAGGAGACAGCAGGGGAAGAGGAGGACGGGAGTTAGAAAGGGTCGTAGTCCCAGAAAAGTTTACTTAGTCGAGAAGTGTAGTCCACCGGTTTCATAACCTCCAAGTCGAAGTTGTAGTCAGGAAGGTTACTTGTGGGTCCTGACTAGAGGAAATCCTACCTGACCAACCTAGAGGGACGTCAGGTTCCCTGAGAGTTCTCAGAAGAGGTTGTGGTGTCGAGTTTTCGTCGTTAAGAAACCACGAGTCGAAAGAAGTGTCAGGTTGAGAGTGTAGGTATGTACTGGTGACCTTTTTGGTATCGGAACTGATCTGCCTGGAAACAACCGTTTCATTCCAGAGACGAAAAATTATGCGACAGATCCAACCAGTATTGAAAGGAAGGTTCCTCATTCGCAGAAAATTTAAAGTACCGACGTCAGTGGTAGACGTCACTAAAACCTCGGGTCTTTTTATTTCAGTCGGTGACAAAGGGGTAGATAAAGGGTACTTCACTACCCTGGCCTACGGTACTAGAAGCAAAAGACTTACAACTCGAAATTCGGTTGAAAAAGTGAGAGGAGAAAGTAGTTTTCAGAGAAATCAAGGAGAAGTGAAAGACGGTATTCCCACCACAGTAGACGTATAGACTCCAATAATTATAAAGAGGGTCGTTAGAACTAAGGGCGAACACGAAGGAGGTCGGGTTGTAAAGAGTACCACTTGAGACGTATCTTCAATTTATTCGTCTCACTGTTATATGTCGGAACCGCATGAAAAAAAGGATAAACCTTGGTCAGACAACAAGGTACAGGTCAAGATTGACAACGAAGGACTGGACGTATGTCCAAAGAGTTCTCCGTCCAGTGTACCAGACCATACACCTTCCCCCGTCCAGTTTACACTCCCCGGGTGACCCGACGGTGGAGTCTCAGTGTCACCCAGTGCATCTACCGGTCTCCCTAGGGACACTCCTTTGGGTCAATTGAGACTTCTTTTGAAAATTGGGGTTTATTAAATAACTCTGTATCAAGTGTTACTCTATATCAAATACCCGAAGGGACCACCGACTCGACCATTTCTTAGGCGGACGTCACGTCCTCTGGACCAAGGTAAGGACCCAGTCCTTCTAGGGGACCTCTTCCCTTTCCGTGAGGTCCTAAGGCCGGACCTCTTAAGGTACCTGACATATCAGGTGCCCCAACGTTTCCCAACCTGTGCTGACTCGCTGAAAGTGAAAGTATCAAGTGTGTGGTATATCAGGCAGGTGGACGTTACACATCAAGTGCCAAAATTCATGTAAGTGTCCTCACGAGAGTAACAATCTTGTAGAAGTAGTGGAGTGTTTCTTTGGAGTAGTGGCGTTGGGGAGTTAGGGGCGGAGTAAGGGAAACGTCGGTGCTCGGACGGGAACCGAGACTCGTAAAGGCCAAGGCCCACAAAGGATGTTTACCTCAGTGCGTGCACACCAGAGGACACATGCGAGGAGAGTGGTTTGGAGAACAACAGTTCCAGGTAGGTGCACCATCGGACCCAGTCCCGAAGTGGGAAAGAAATACCTCGTGTAGGACGGCACACCTACCTGGCGCAGAAGTGGTCGTAGTCCACAGCCCGGAAACCCGGCAAACGTGGAAACAGACGACACCTATACCGACGACACTTGTAGGTACGTGTGCACAAACATACCTGCACACGAAAGCAAAGAAAACCCATGTGTGGAGCCTCGCCGTAACGACCAGTGTACCATTGAGGTGAAACGGAAAGCCTCCTGAATGGTCCGAAAGGGTTTCGCCGACGTAGTAAAAGGTGGGGGTGGTCGACACACACTCCCAGGTGAAAAGTGGAGGACGGGTCGTGAATGGTAGACAACAAACTAAGACCGGTAGGATTTCCCACAGTACACCGTAGAGTAACGCACAAATTGTTAATTCGGTTTGAAAGTGTTTGGACGAACTCGGGACTCGGGGTGAGACTCCTCGGTCCCACATCTTGTACCACCGAGGGAAAGTCGGGAGCCCTGTCCGACCGGACCGTGTCCCGACGACCCCCACCCACACTGGAGCTCTGAACCGTGGGTCCCGGACGCACCCCGCCACGAATCACAGTTCATTTGGGTCCTTACTTACTCGTTCTCCCACTTGGCCCCGCCCGAACCCAAAGGTGTACCGGAGGACTCCGACCTTCCTCGTGCCACGACCTCTACCGGACCCTCTGGGACCTGTCACAGACTCTCGACGTCCCGGGCTCCTAAGGACCCGCGTGTCAGGACCGGTGAGACGGAGGCAAAAGGGTCGAGGAACCAACAGAAGGGACTCTTAGTCCGAGACATCCAACCACTACGCCCACGAGCAGTAAGGAAGCCTACGGGCTTCCCCGTCACTCGTAAACCACGACGACGCTGCCCTCACAGATTAGGGTCCTTCCGTCGCTACCACCTCAAAGTCCACGGTTGCACCTGGTAGTCTCTCCACAAAGGAGTTCCCGTCGGAAGTGTGGGGTAAAGGACGTCGGAGACGTCCCCCCCTTCGTCCCATCTCGGCCTGGATGAGAACGTGGGTAAACGACCTATACCCCTAGCTCCCGTTCGCTCGTGTTCCCCTCGTGAAACCCAGGAAGGACAACGGAAAATCGGTCAAGAATGGAGGCCACCTACTAAACCGTCGTATCCGACACCTGTCGGGTCGAAGTCACTACATTGTTACTTTTCCAGACAAAGAAAAGTGAGTTTCAACCACGTCTGACCCACTCCGATCCCCGACAAGGTGTCTCAGTCGGTCACGGGGTCCCGTTGTCTCGGGACGGAAGATCTTACGAGACTTCCCCCGTCGTGTCGTCCCTTCTGTCTTGGAGGTCGACCAGACACGAAGCCGGGTCTCTCTGTACCGTTCAGGGGCACGTCGGGTACTCCTCCACCCCCCGTCCGTCTTACGGCCCTCCGAGGTGGCAGAACAGTACCCGGGACCGTTTTCTGAGAGCCCCTCGGACAAAGGAATCGACGTACCTACCCCCCCGGGATAGATGCCGACTCGACACACCTGGACTTTGTATCAGTACCACCTCAGTCTCCCGCGAACTATGTACGGAGTTCGGGTCGGGACCCGGACCTGAACCCCCGACCCCCGGGGACACGGGACGCCTTGAACCTCACCCCTTCCCCGACGCCCCCCGCCAAGACGTCGTCAGACGCAGTGATCCCCGCCCGGCCCGGGACTCCGAGCCTCGAGGAGAGGTCTTTCACTGTAAACCTTCCTCCACCCGGACCCCGAGTGAATTGTAAACTCACGGTGACGACTCACGAGGGCCCCCGCCGACCGTCGCTGTAATCGTCCCTATGTCCTCAACCGTGTCTACGTGTCCGTCCTAAATCCTCAGGTCTCCCCCGAATCGTCCTCCGAAGAAACAGAAGACCGGGGACGCCCCTCTCTCCCTTCCTCCGCCCGGTCCTGTTGCCGGACACCAGACCGGGAGACGGGGAGGACGTCGGGACCGGGAGTCAGGGGTCTGACCTGGTGCATGACCCAGTCCCGACCAGGGTGGGGAGTGGAGTGGTCGACAGTGGGTCGGACGCTCCACTGTGGGGTCGGACCGGAGAGGATACCCGGGGGAGGGAGGAGGTGGGGACCAAATAGGCGGGGGGAGGGGGTGGTCCGGATTCGTGACCCCCGGGTCCCACCAGACACGACGTCGGGGTGTCCGAGGCTCCTCCTGCCGAACACACCCCTGGGCCTCAACCCCCGGTCGAGGTGTTGGGGGACCGGGACACGAGATTAAGACTCCTCGTTTCGTTGGGGAGACGTCAGAGGGGGTGGGGGTCACTGGGGTCACTGGGGACACTGACGTCGTCGCAGTGCGGGCGTCGGGGAAGGGGTGGGGTTCGGTCGGACCTCGGGGCGCGAACCCCTGGGCGAGACACGTCATACGGTCGCCTGTGGAGTATGTACGCCATCCCCGCCCCCTAGTCCCTCCCAATCCCTGCCCCACCCATCCCTGCGTCTCGGTAGAAATAGGAAGTTTGGGGTACAGCCCGTCACTGGACCTCTGACCCCTCCCGTGGGACGCCACCCGTCCTACATGGTGTCCACTCGTCTCACTGGGACTGCACTCCGGGTCAGAGTAGGGACTGAACTGCGACTGGGAAAAACCCACTCCACCGTCCCAGTCGGCTCCCCGACCCACAGCCGGCACCTGTCACCCCGACACCGTAGTGTCCTTCCCGGTCGTCTCCACAACTAGACCCACAGGCTCGTTCGACCCGACCTCGCTCTCCTCCTCGGTCCTCGGTCCTCGGTCCTCGGACGACCAGTGCGTCGGACCACGGACGTCGACGGGACTACTCCCTCCCTCCCCTACGGGGACTCTCTGCGGTCCTCTACGGACGAGGAACGTCCACCGCGGCTAACGGACCCTGTGTCCACCAGTCCCCCGGCCGGGTAGGTCGTGGGTGCCCCTAGAAACATTTTGGGATTGAAGTTGAACACCTCACACTCGTTCGGGCCTCCCCTCCTACCGGACCGTCGGTGTCGGCTCTCCGAGGACAAACCACAACCCCGACCTACTCACAGTCCCTCTGTGGGATAGAGAGAGAGTCCTATCCACGACCCAACCGTGTGCCCGTCACAAACACGGTAGTTGTCTCAGAACCTCTGGAACACGTCCTGACGGTGCCTGTCAACGAGTCCAAGGCGTAGAGTGTCAAAATTACACTTATCACTGGGGACCTGGAACACTGAAATAAAACGCACTCCAAACTTTGACTCCCGACCGGGTCCAAGAACGAGAAGGGTCGATACAGTCACTTACGACTACAATGAGGGGAACATCCAGGCGGACCGAGGTCACAGGGGTGCAGACCCTTTGGAAGAGTCTCACAGGGGGGTGGGAGACGGGGCCTATTTCGATTAACGACGGAAAAAGTAACACTGTCCGGCGTTTACAGGGACCTCAAAGAGGAAAGGACACAAGGACGGGGAAACGTTGCACTCGGACTTTGAGAAGGATAGCTCTCCGTCTCAGTCAAAGGGTGGGAAACTACCAAAACCGAGAAACCGGACGAAACCGGTTACCCTGTGCACTGGACTTTCTCCGAACTGTTCACGAAGTTGAAACCTTACTTACATAGTACGTCGAGAACCCTTCGGTCCCTGCTGGTGCACTTACTCGGACCCGATCAGACGACCGACTACTTGTTGTGCACCTGGTCAATGGAGATGACGGGGGCACCTGTCGGTCGGTCTACGTCTTGTGCCCTCACTCCGGTCGACTACCGTGCGTGTGTGGACCTGGGTCTGTCGTAGGCACCACGCGTCTGCTTGGAAGACCACCGCAGGACAAGCGTACTGGGTGAGTGTCCTACCACTTGTTTGTTAACTAACAACAAAATTCGATGAATTAAAACCCTATCAAAATTTCGTCGTCATCGACTGACTATGTAGACTCAAAGGTAACGTGAAATAAAGGTGTAGTGATAATGATGAACCTATTACGGACACTATCACTGTAGTGGCACCAATTTTCTTGATCGAAGTCAAGACTACTTAGGACCAGACACCGGACTTGTACACTTAATTGCAGAGACTCTGAATCTAAGGAGTAGACTTTTACTCCTGATCTTTGTGCTCAGAGGTTCGAGTGACCGGTAACATTACCAGTCTGAGCCCTTCTTAAACGTCAGAATCGTGTGCCAGTCATCGATCATAGAAGGGGACGACTAGATGTGTGCTGGGGAGCACCGAGCAGGATGACAGGGACCCTGGACCTGTCCGTCCCGGAACAGACGGGTGGCCCCACGACACAGTTCTTACGGGTACCGAGTTTATAAGAACGAGGGGACTCCGGAGAAGGGGGTGTAGGACCCCTGAGTGGGCAGGTCCCGTTCGACGAGAGGGTCCTAAAGACCCTTCTGAAAATAAAAAGTAAGTAGAACCGTAAATACCAACTGTAAGGTTCTTGTCAGTCTGTTCTACTTACAGGACAGAGGTCCTGGGTCCCCACCGAACGGAGGGAGCGACATTTAAGTCAAGATGGAGACCCGTGGCAGTCCGCACGGACGCAACCCGCCCCTACGCCCCGCCGTCCGCGACCAGACGTCCCCTGGTCGATGACCTCCGTCTATTCGGGGAATCTGGTCACGCTACTGCGGACCGAACCCCTCGGGCCGTACGCACGTGGTGGACAAGTGCCGCCGGTGCGGTCGGACACGCAGTGACTCAGAGCCCGGGCTCAGTCAGACACGTCGGACCGACCTCCAACTCCCGAGTCCGGACAGCGACAATGGTAACGAGAACACAACACTGGAGACTGAAGCCAACGTCAAGGACAACCTACCCCACTATGGGACACCGAACGTGAATCGGAAGTGGGTGGGCGTGTGAACCCAGACCCGACCACCACGTCTTTTACGTAAACGTGTGTGTATACATGAGTATCTAAGTCTATGTGTATTAGTGTGTATGTCTTTGTGCGCGGCAATACACTTGTGTCAACCGCCGGCACCTCTCGGTCCTACGTCGAAACGTCACGGACAGTGCACACGTGTCGTGCACTTGGGTGGAGAATCAGAACCCCCGTCGGAAAGGTTACTCCAAACACCCCACTCCTCGGGACTTCACCGGAGACCGGAGAGGGTCCATGTGGACGAACTTGTAAAGGACCCGGTTTTCCGTTGGAGGGTACGGTCGACTGACAGGGAGGACAACGGTTTCAGTCCTTCCCGAGGACTTGGGAGGCTCGACCGGAAAGGTCGGACAGGGACGGGTCGACGGCCGGGGACCCGGGAACGGTTCGGGCCCGACCGTGTCCGACCGTCGACTACACAAATAAACGGACCACCGCCCCCACCCGCTCTTCCGGCCCGCCATTAACCATGTAAAACATTCGTTAGTAGACGACCGTGGAAGACGGAGTCGAACACCCGGCGGGTCAGGGCAATTAGTACCAGACGCCGGGGTCCGGGGAGAGGACTGTTGGAGTAAAGAGAGGGGACCTTCCTATCTCGGTAGGACCGGGGATTACCATAATAGACAATAAGGACCGGTGGGACGAGCGAGACCCGTACACCGGTCTCGGTCCCGGATACACGTCCCACCCGTCCACCCGCCCACCCGTCCACCCGCACACCCATCCGCCCCCCACCGTCCGTCCCCTACCGAGACCTGGCCCCGACACCGGCCGGTTCGGACCGGCCCCACAGTCTCTGGAGTAGAAGTTCTAAGAGACGTGTCGTGACTAGACAAAGACGTCCTTCCTCTGTCCACCCCCTTCGTCTCGGGGGGAAGGGGTACTCCAGTACGTCGACCCGTCCACTGTACCTGGGGTCCAGGGGGACTAATATCGGGGACACCAGTCTGGCCGAGACCTCAGACGAGAACGACGTTTCTCTTTTAGCATAATTATGACAGGTCTACCACTTCGAGGGGAAGTCGGAGGAGTGGAGACTGTCCCTGGGTCCTGTGTCGGGTCTTACCCTGGACCCCAGGCCCCCGTCACTCGGGACACCTCTTCACACAGGCCGTAGTAACAGTCACAAACACTACTTTACTACCACACACACCCTTTCCGCCTACTTGCGGCACGTTAATTGTTCGTCGGTCTCACACGAGTACAGTAATTAGGGAAGTACCGAGACGGCCCGTGAGTGTGTGTGTGTAGTCGTAGTCTCCACGGTCCAGAAACGCCCCACATCTGGGATGGGTGGGACCCGGGGAGGACCCAAGTGAGTCTGAGGACACAAGAGAAGGACCCGGTGTCTCCGACCCACCCCCAAATTATCCTCGTCTCTCTTCCTTTGTCCTAAACATAGAGACCCACTCTTCAAAGGGTGTAGGTCGGTCGAGAGGTCCGACTCTGGTCTGGGTCGGACCGACCCACGACCGATCTGGAGAGTCGACTGGAGGAACCCTCGGTCCCACCGATCAGACTACCGGGGGTCCTCGGTCCCCTCTTCCCCGTTGTCTCTTACTCTACCAACCTACCGTAGCAGTGGAGTTACCTGTACTCAAACTTGTTTAAGACCCTCCATCACTTCTTGTCCCTTCGGACCACACGACATCAGGTGCCCCAGCGTTTCTCAGTCTGTACTGACTTGCTGATTCGTTGTCGCCGTTCTTCGGCACCAACTCCCGAGTCGTCCGCATCTCAACTCCGAGGGACTGGAACGACCCGTCCGGAGGGACCGAAGAGGGTTATCGGACGAAGTGCGCGGGGGTTGAACCCATTACGGAGAACCCCGGGCGCCTCGTCCGGAAGACCCTGTCGAAACGAGGTACCCCGGACACCCACCAGACTACGCACGTCAGGGAGGGGAGACGGAGACCCCGAGACGGAGGCAAAGGAGATAGTCCTGTCGGCGACACCGAAGGAGTCACCAGGGGGTGGACGTCGGAGTAGACGGGGGAGGTGGGCGTCGGTGTCAGTAGAAATGGAAATGGCAGAAAAGGCAGAGTCTCGAGGTGGCACGACCGCAGAGAGGGACCAGACTTTGGTGGTCCCCGACGAGCGAGGGTTGGACCACCGTAGACTTCCACACCGAAAGACCTCGGCGAGAGGAGCAGGTCGGTGAAGGAGGGGGCCGAAAGGGGTCACGGGACGGGACTACGACCCGGGGGTCGAGGGAGCACGTGGGGACGTTGGGGAGAAAAGACAGGACGTCTTTCGTCTAGACTCAGTAGATATCGAGGGATCACGGAACCAGGAGTCTGACCTGACCTCCCTGAGCCCACTGTCCGGGGGTCACGAAGTCGGGGTAGGGAGTAGTCGGCGGGGACGGGGGTCCGGGACGGTGTCGTCCAAGGAGTTTGACACCAGACCCACCTTCCTCCGTCCCTTCCTCCCGTCCATTCGACCCTTAGTGCCGAGGTCCCCTAAGTCGGACCACGTCGGGACGGTCCGGACGTCCTCAGGGTGCCCTCAGCCATGAAAGGTCTGGAGCTTTAGGACTTGAATCCCGACGAGAGAGGACCGTATCGCCCACTGAACACCGGGGGTCTGGATGCGTGTGAGGACACAGGTATAAGGACCCGAGGGAAGGGAGGGGTTTACCGTCGGTCCCCTGAGGACCCCAGGACATTGACTTAGGAGAGTTCTTAACTCAGGACGTGTAAGGACGACCTCTGGACTCCCAGGGGTGACCGGTGTCCCCGACTATGAGACCGGGAACTCTCACCCGCTCCCACAGAGAATCGAACCTCAAAAGGGTGACATGGGTTTCTACGAGATCCGGAGTCGATCCTTCGGGCAGAAACTCCCTCTGTTTCCAGGGAAACCACGACCGAAACAGTCTCCCCAAGATCCCACGACGACCCCCTGGTCCAGGGTCTACACTGGATAGTGACCACACTGTCTTTGGGGCTGGTTCTTGGACCGACGGACCCAAGTTCGGGGCCTAGGAGGTTAGTGATGTCACGCCGAAAACCAACCAATGAATCAGAGAGACTCGGACAAAGGGATAGACGTCTAGACCCTTAGAGATGCAAACAACACTGAAATATTGTCCAAGTTCCACGAATTATATATTTTCCGAGGATCTAAATTGATCAAGACAACCACCCCGAAGACCCAGGGTAGGAGTTCACACTACACCAGGGTCGGTGGTCCCGGTCCGGACCACAAACGTACGGGGGAAGATTCTCGCTACCAGTATCGGAGGGAAACCCTGAAACTTTTCCTTACCCTGGAACGATAGAAAAACGTCTTCTTGTTCCGAAAGATTCTAGTTTGGCACTTCGGGACTATGTCAGAGTTTTCCCATAGCTAGACAGTCTGTGTGTCCGACCGTCGTCCGTCGAGAGACGTCGCTCTCGGGGACCCCTCCCTCTACTTTTGGGGTGGACCAGCGGACAGAACACAAGACTCAGCAGAGAAACTGGGACATTTCTCCTAGTCCAAGGTCACGAAAACTCCCACCGACGACGGTTCGGGAGAAGGTCTTGTGGTCCCTCGTTAACACCTCCGGCGGTGGAGAGTGACCACCCAGACCCGTCCCACCTGTAGTCGGTGGTCTATCGGAGTCTTTCTTTCGTCCCAATCTGCTCAGTCGTGGTGCCTGTCGTGGTGGTCTTCGGCCTTGAACCACGACCGTCACTCGACCGACGGAGTCTCCCCCAGTTCTACGGGCCCCGTCGTTTCCTACCCTGACCCACACGTCCGGTGATTCTACGACCCACTGGTTGAAGGCCAGTCTACTGGTGACCCCGTCCGTCTCATAGGACGTGGGAGGATCCTAAGGCACTCGTGTCAATGAGACTCCGACCTCCGGGTCCCGTCCTGATCTCCCCCTTCCACCCACCTACGGGACCGAGTCACCGGACGTTCCCGTCACAGACACGCTCCTCTTCGTCTCTCCACAGGGGGGAGCCGACCTTGTACGCGACAACCAGTCCCCCGTCCGAGGTACCCTGGGGAACCTCCCCTGAAAGAACGGGACGTGACATGGTCGAACCAGTACGAACACGGACCTTCGAGGGCCCTGTGGGTCGGACGTATACCCGTTGGACCTCCTACCTCCCCAGTAACGGGGATTCACCCCGAGGTAGACACCCGGTCCTCACCTGTCTGGTTACAGGTCGGAGGACAGAGGTCCGCCGTGAAGACTCCCAACGAGTTGAGGACTCAATATTGGAGACTCTGGAACACGTAGGTTCCACTGTAGAGACGACTTGAACCGGTCGGGGAATGAGTACCGCACCTACTCTCAGTCTGACATCCATCAGATTCACACTTACGCGGTCGACCCACTAGACTCGGACGAGAACCGGACAGACTCAGAGCGAACGGTGTAGACACTTAACCCCGTCACTGTGGAGTATGGGACCCGGAACGACTTCACACTTGTTCCATTCCCCGAAGCGACTATCGAGTCAACCGTTTCTTGTTCCATTCTGACCTACTTGTTCTCTGAGACGTCCAACTCTCGACACACACCCCTTCTACTCCCGACTGGTGTCACGAATAAGTCGGGGCCGCAGGCAAAACGATCCCCCGGGAATAAGAGTCCGAGGGCAGTTTCAGAGGGTCGTTGACATGGTACCTCTATTGTCGGAGACGGGGCGGCAAAGGAGGAGAAGGAGCGGCGACGGGTGACGGGCATGACGGACCAGTCAGACCCTCCACCCGGGACGAGGTCCGTCTCGACGAACGTCCGCGGCAGACCCTCCCGTCCGACCGAACCTACCTACTGAGCCGGCACGACGCATACCTCACCCCGGACACCCCTCTGCCTCTCTTTATGCCGTAGGGGAGAATTGCTGGCACACCGACGTCGTCCCGTGCGGCTGGTGCGTCCGAGAAATACACGGGAGTATTTTGACCCCAACATTAAGAGAGGGTAGTGACTGACCACGTCGGAGTCCCTGACGCACACGAGAGCCAGTGAAGACCCCCCGTACTAAGGAGGAACCTCCCTCACTGGACCTCTCATTACAGGAGGGTTCCCTACCGTCACAGTCACTCCCCCTCCCAGACGACTCCGGTTTCCCCAATAGGTCACCCCTGCCCGCTCCCCACACGACTCCTGGCCTCCCCACACACCGGTCGAATCGGTCGCCCCGACCCTTTTTGGCGTCTCCCCTGTCGTTTGGGCGAGGACGTCACACCGGACCCCGGGCCGGGGAGGGACGGCCCGAGTCCACACAGACCCCAGACTCTCACGTCGAGCCACGGGCTCGACCCTAAGACCCCGTGTGGAAGTCACGGTACTAACCCCCCTAGGACGGGACTGGGTCTTCCTCAGGCTCACGGCACACCAGAGTGTCACCCCACACACACACACCTACAGGGGATCCAGTCTGTACAAACTCGTCTACCAAATACAGGTACACAGACAGGTCCTTCTCCTCTATCCTCCGTCGCGACAGACTCTAGTAAAGCTGGACCTCACGGGACCCTCAGACACGAACCCTCTGTGTCGAGAAACACGTGGCAAACTACTGCACCAATGAGTCTCCCCACCGACTTATACACGTTTCAGTACGAGAGAAGGAACGGGTTAGCGGTGGTGGACCCCCGGTCCCCCCGGCACCCCACCCCCGTCACTCCGAGCTGGGGCCCGTCTCCGGGGTCTGCACGGGTCCGTCTTGGTTCCGTTCCCTTCCCCGGTCGTAGGGGATCCTCACGTCTCCCCGGGTCGGTCCCACCCGTCGGACCTCGGGTGACAGGTTCGTCTCAGTCCCCTCCACCGGTCCCCAGGTCCCGTCTTCGGGGACGGTCCTGGCTCACGACTGGACCCACACCGGTGACCCAGTCCCCGGGACCTTCCCCGCCCTAAACGGACACCTTCGTCCCTCCGGTGTGGTCAAACGGGTTATGGAGGTTTCCCTGGGAGAGTCGGACAAAAATACCTTTTTTTCCCAATGAGTGTGGTACCTGACCCAAACCGGTCCACCGCCCACCACCCCCACTCCACCCCGTCGGTTCCCACCACCGAAGTCGTCCCGACGTTATACAGTCCAGATTCACCCTTCGGACCGAGACAGGACCAATATTTCTGGTGTGAAAAAAAAAAAAAAAAATTCTAATAAACTACACCTGGTAAATTTTTCATAACTTAAACAATGTAACGAAGACAAAATACAAAACCACAAAACCGGGGTTCCGTACACCCTAGAATCGATGGGGGTGGTCCTCAGCTTGTGAGTGACACACGTAACTTTCCGCTTCAGAGCTGGTGGTCCCTTCAGAGCTCTGGTGTGAGAACTACGTCTGGACGGACGTGACTCCGGAACCGGGTCGTCCGGCCGCGGGTCCGCAGACTGAAGGACTGACTCGTCGACGACCTACACAACCCGAGTTCAGGGGTCACCTACGCAAGAGGAGCTCGGGGGCGACACCCCTCCTCCCCTAGAGCGTCCACGGGACACCCGTCCCCTAGGTCGCAGACGAGAGGAAACCGTGAAGGAGTGCTGACTCGCTGAAGTGAAAGTGAAAAGTAAAAGTACGTGACCTCTTCCTCTACCGTTGGGTGAGGTCACAAGAACGGACCTCTTAGGGTCCCTGCCCCCTCGGACCACCCGACGCCAGAGACCCCAGCGTGTCTCAGCCTGTGCTGACTTCGCTGAATCGTCGTCGTCGTCGTGGAGGTACGGACGAGGCCGGGAAAGGCGACAACCGGGTTTACGACGAGAAGGGTCCGGAAACGGAAGGTAGAGGATTCTGTCAAGAGGAGAGGATTCTGTCAAGTTGGTGTCGTCGTAGTTGTCGGAGTCTGACGTCTGGATGATACACAGTCCGTGTACGACCCCGGTCTCACATCCGAGGTGTCGTTGACCCTGCACAAGAGAACTCGGGGATTCTTGGGGAAAGAACCGACGTTCCGGGTCTCACTCGCGGGTCCCTGGGAGTCGGACTTAAGAACCCGATAGTCGGAAGGTCCCGAGAGTAGACTCACCGAGTGTCTACCAAGTCTCACAGGCCCCGGCGGACTTTAGCAGGCGACTAAGGGACACACATGAGAGAGGTCCCCTCCCAGGGTCTAGAGTCGTCCTCGAGTCTCCCCGGGCGCGGCTCTCCTGGTTCGAAGGAACAAGGCAGACGACCGGGTCCACCCGTGTAGGTGTCGACACAGAAGTCACCGGTGACAGGACGGGTTCGGGGACTACGGTCCCGTCTGCGGGTCGGGTGACGGGTCGGACTCACGGCCTCGAGGTCTGTCGAACACCTTTGGAGGTCCCTGGACTGACCCCCCAGGGGTGTCGGAAAGTCCGTCTGTCCATGCCAGAACCCTGACCTCAGTCCGGACTCAAGTGTCGACCCCGATAAACGGTCTTTACACAGCCTCCTCCCGAGGTCCCAAAGACCTAGGGAGGGGTCACCCATTACAGGTCAGACAGGACTTTGCATGACGTCTGTCCGGAAGGACGGAAAAGGTCCCGTATCCAGTCACCTTACGTGGCTGGGGGAGGCCTTCCGTGACGGGACGAGGCAGACGGGCACACGACGGAGAACCGGAAAAGTACCGGAGGTCCGGGGAGAAACCCCTACCCACTACACGACTCCAGACTCTTGTTACGTCCGCACACGTCCCGCCCCCGTCCCGTCCCTCCCGTTCTCCCTCCGTCACCGGACTAATAATACCTCGACCGTAACGAGTATTTCAAGTTGGTTAAATTTCGGCAAAAGACCCATAATTTGAAGTGACGGGCGAAGTATCGGACCAGCACTCGCACCCTCGTCCACAGACTCGGACTCGGTGGAGGGTCTCCACAGACCGGACTCCGGTCGTCCCCCAGACTTCCACGGTCCCAGAGGGTGTTCCTACGACTTGAACCGGGGTCTGGTGCCTACCCCTTCGATCAAGACCCGGAGGAACGGTCGGTCACAACGAAACTCGTCCCGACCCGTCCACCAGGTCAGGAGTCGCGGACCTCTTCAGACAGCCCTCCTTCCCCCCGTCTCGGTCACCGGGGGGCCCCCATCGTCGGGGATGGGTCCGAGCGACACGGGTCGTCGAGGAGGATCGGAGAAGTCCCCGGTCCCTCCCCGACGGAGGGTAGACGCACACCCTTCGCGTCCGAGGCTCCCTGGCGCTTGCCTACGCCCAGTGTAGCGATACTATCGTCTGAAGCCACGGGTCACCCGGGCGTATAGTCTGTGTGTCGCCCAGTTAGTGTACCCGGAGAGGGGTGGGGACGGGTCGCCTCGCTCCGTCGGGGCTCAGACCCGTCTTCACTCGTGAGGAGAGTACTGCTGTCCTTCGCCGTTTCGACGAAGGATCAAGACAAGGAGGGGTACCTGTACCCCGGGGAGACTCGGTCCTCTGAGGACCTCACTTGGGTGTCGAGGACTGTCCCCACTAAGTATTTATTCCCTCCCCACCGATACCCCGGGGCCCCAGTGGACGAGGAAGGTCTGGGACCACCACAGGTAGACAGAGGGGTATCGTCGGAGGGTCGAGACAAAGACTACCGGAACTGGACGATCAAGTGTCTCGGACCTTACCCGGACCGAGTTGGGTGAACCGGACCCGGCTGCGGCAAAGGTCTCCTCCCCTGTCCGGGAGTAGGTTGGAGACCCCCCTCACTTCCCCTGTCAAAGGTTTGACCCGTGCCTAGTCCGAGTGCCTCCGTCAAGGTTCCACGGGGTACCCGGGGGAGGAAGAAGTGAAGTACATCACTCGAAAGCAATCAGTGACGGATACACTATCTGCGTCCCTGTCCTCCGTTATTCATCCCCTGCACAGACAGGACCTCCCTCTCTCCTCGGTGTCACCTGTCGAGGTCGGGTCTCCCCCTAAAGGATACTGCCCCCTTCGGGACCCCGAGTACCCTTGGGTCTCTCCTGAGACCTTTACCCACAACTGCCTACTCATCCTCAAACTGTCCTTCCCTATGCCTCCCCGTAAGTCACGTATAACTGTACGGACACGTCGCAGTCTCCGTGGCAGGTCGATACACCTCGAGGTTTATTGGAGTTCCTCCTTGACTATCTCCCCGTTCACGTGACTCCCTCAGGTCTCCCCCTACTCTCGACACATAGACCCTTCTCCCACACATAGACTCTTCCGAAGGACCCCCTCCGTTGAGACTAAGTTCCGTGTCTTCCCAACCCTCACAATAACCACCTAGAAGGTCGACTCCCTGACGCACCGGAAAGGAGTCTAGGGAAGGGGGGGTCTAAACAGAAGGGTGTCCTAGTGGTATCGTAGAGTGGAAGAAACAGAAACGTTGTGTCGGATTTGGGTGGGACCACCCTGTTGTAGTCTCCGTCGACTCTGGAGGACCTTAATACGTGTAGGACGGGTCCTTTGTCTCCCCAAAGGGAGGGGTCGACCCCACGATTGTGGGACGTCGAGTCGGACAACCCCAGGTCCGGATATCTGTCTGGTACCCTTTGGTAGTAGGGAATCTCCCCCCGTACCGGGTCGCTGGTGTCGACCGAGACAGGTGTCTATAGAATAACTTCTTGTTAACTTTGGTTACTTCGATACACAGAGATCCCGTACGTGACCCGGGGCCCGGACCCCTGAGACGACAGGGGTGAGAGAGACTAGTAGCTATTGACCTCTGGATTCTACTTCTCTTCCGACCTGCTCTAACTCACTGGTCGACGCCCCGGTCAGCGTGACACGTCCTCACAGTCCTGGACTTAGGCCAAGAGACCCCGGTCTACGGTACAACGAAGGTCCGAGGACCCACCTCCCCCAGTACGTAATACTGGAGAACAGGGCCCGGAACCAAAGGGGTGGACAGTTCCCCCTCCCTCACTGGACCAACAAGAGGCCCGGGGAACGGTCCCGGATAGACGGGAGTGTGGGGCCCGTCCGGGACGGACACGGTGAGTCGGCCTCGGACCAGGGACGCGTCGACCACCACAGGGAGACGGAGGTCTTGGGTCCGACCGGAGGACGGACCCGGGGACGCAGGGGGCCTCCTCTTGTCCGTAGGGTCTGAGGGAGGTCCTTGGACGGGACCCCGCCCCTCTTCCAAGACGAGAGCGAAGGTTTTTAGGACCGTGTAAACGGACCTCAGCACCCACCGTCTACCTTCGACTGTTCAACTTATTTAATCCCGGGCTAGTGAAAAATCGTCTGCAGCGTAATTTGTCGAACTCCGGGGTAATCCTTCCACATAGTCCGTCGCACAACCCGTCTTCACCAGAGAGATCCCAGGTGCCTGTCGAGACCCTACGGTCCGGACAACGTCACAGGGAACTCCGACGATCCTACCACAACTCCCCCTCAAAGTCGACGACCAGGGGGCCGCCCCAGACCAACGGTAGTGACGACCCCCACATCGGGTCTTCCAGGGGGAAAGTGACTGGGTGGACGAAACTGTCGACCCTTGGGGGTCCGTCCCGTCGTGGGACTCTGCACAGACGGTCCCCGCTTCAACCGGGTCCCCGGGACCCCGAGGACGGGGTACCGATCGACCTCGAAAAGGAGCACTCGACCTCGAATACCAGAGTACTAAGACTCTTAGGTCCAAACAGATGAGTAAACTCTTTGCCAAGGACCCCTGAGACCCTCGGTCTGTGACAAGACGGGACTGTCGGCAGTGACGTCGTCTCTCTCCTGACAGGAAAGGTAAAGCGTGCCGGGAAGGGGCCACGGGTCGGACCTCACGCGACACGACTCAAGAGAACCTCTGGGGTATCTGACGTCGGGTCACCCGAGGAGACAGGAACGTCTGAGAGGTCCGCTCTTATGATCTCACCCAACGGTACGGGAGGAGAGCCCTTAGAAGGGTTGGGTCCCTAGCTTGGGTCCAGAGGACGTAACGTCCACCTAAGCAATGGTGGACTCGGTAGTCCCTTCGTTCACGAAACTCCTATTTATCCGTTAGTCAAGGCCACTGCCGAGAGCTCTGTTCTTACGTCAGAGGCGAAGTACCCATTTTTTCGACCCTTTAGTCCCTCGACCGACTGACCGTCGACTGATCCGTCCGACCAAGCCTACGGGGACGAGGGTTTGGGGTACCCTACGTCCGTATTTCGTTTGTCCTTGTACCGGGGGTCTTGGGTCTTTCGAGATTCTGTGTCCCCGTCTCCCCGATACGTCGAGACGACCGGACCGTCCGACGACGTCACCGAGAGTTCCCTCCCTCGGAAACTCGTCTCTGGGACTATTTCACCTTCGTATTCGGGGAGACTATCCCCCGTCTCTCGAGGTTTGTCTTCCCCGGGGTTCGTCTCCCGGGACGGTCCTCCCACACGACGTCTCCCCTGTTCCTCCCACAATCGGGGTTCGGGGTTCCTCCCCCGTTCCCCCACTCACGTTCCTCCCGACCGGGACCTCCCTGTCCACCTGTGTCGGTCCTCAGACGGGTGGAACCGTGTCGACGACCCCGCCGAGGGTCAGAATCTGGGTCACTGTGTAGGGTGACCCCGGGACGCAGAGGAGAGTCTGTCCCGGACTGAAGAGCCCCCGTGCAAGACCCTAGACAGGAGGCGTCTAGGGTAGTGGAACTGAACATCAAGGTGTCCGTGGGGAAGAGAGGTCACTCAATCGTCCACGGCCCGACACTGGTGCAGAGTTCTCGGACCACACACAGGTCGTAGAGGGACCTCTGAACAGCGACAACAGAACTTACGAGGGCGTAGGGGGTCTCGTCAAGAATAATTCCAGCGGGGTCCCCCCTAGTCTTCTCGACATCCCCACCTGTCCGACTCAACCTCCCCGAGCACTCTAGGGGTCCACACCCCGACAGACCCAGACCTTCGACCACCCCACCCGGTCCGACCTCCACTCTCGGGGTCCCTACCTGACCAGTGAGGGGTTCTTCCCCTCCGTGCGTAAGCCAGAAGAGTCCTATGGACCCAGTCGGGACAAGACTACTACCCGTTTGGTTTCTGACACAAGAGCCCCACCGCCAGACCGGACCTGGGGTCACGGACCCGGAGTCGACGGTGGTACTCGTTCCGCGACCCAAGAAGGGAAACCAGTTCACCGAGACCTCTGTCGAGTCCCACGACACTCTTAGGACTGCTCGACCGATAAACTTAAGTTCGGGGTCCTGCCTCTTTTTTCCTCAGTCTCGAACGTCACCCCGTACCGTCCCCGCCCCATAGCTCCCCCGTCTGTCGAGGACAGAGGAGGAGAGCACCCAGGGGCTCTTCCGACGAGGTCGACCGCCCGATCCTCCCTGATCCCCGACTTTCGCCCCCCGCACGTCCTTCCCGGGGAGTTCACCTGTGTCTGGTTTACCCCTCCCCCCGACAACCCTCCCGGACATGGTTTCAAAGAGGGTCAAAACACCTTCAAAGGGGATATCCTCCACGACTCCAGTGATTGAGGACTTGGACCAGTGTGAGACTCGAGGGTAGAGTCGGGGTACGACTCGCGACGGGGGTCAGAGTCCGGGGGAAGAGGGGTGAAGGTGAGGATGACTTCTCTAGTGTCAGACCGGGATCCCTACTCCACCTGTAAGGTCTGTATCGATTAATATTGTGTTCTGAGTCAATTAGACACGAGTCGTTCAGACCCTTCGGTAGATGAGTCCTGTTAGGTACTTCCAAAGGACCTACTCCTCCTAGTCACTACAACTTCGACCCGGAACTGTCAGTGTTTCTTGTCGGTCGAACCACTACTCTTCGTAAACACTTGTACCTCCAACATGTCTGTCCCCAAAGACCAGGGGTCTACAGTCCGACTCCCTCCTTCACACTCACGTTCACACTTCAACGAAGTCAGGACAGGAAACACACTGAGAAACACTGGGGTACCTGACATCGGGCGGTCCGAGGAGACAGGTACCCTAAGAGGTCCGTTCCTATGACCTCACCCAACGGTACGGGAAGAGGTCCCTGAGAACAGCTGGGTCCCTAGCTCGGGCGTAGAGAGCGCAGAGGACGTAGCCGTCCGCCCAAGAAATGGTGATCGTGGTGGCTCCCTCTCTCTCGGTTTGGTTGAGAGAGTCAAGGAACCTGTCACGGTGGGACGCAGATGGTCGGACGGAGCTTGGAGTCTCGACGTCGGAGTGGGACAGGTAGAGGTCAGGACGTCGGGGTCCTCCTCTCCGGAGGTCGGGATGAGACGTCGGACAGGGGGAGAGATACTCGACCACACCACCCCCGACTCCCCGTGTACCGACCGTATCCTAGGACCGGGGAAAGGGTCGAGACCCTCGAAACCCTCTTGAGGAGGGGGAGGGACCAGGTGGAGACATTAGCCCGGCAACCTGAGTTACTACAGGTCGGATCACAAATCAATTAGGGTGGCAGAGGGCGAACCCACCCACACTCTATGCCCAGAGCACAGGGTCCGAGGTGGGACCTGGACTTAGGGGTCCACGTCAGGACCACGGACCCTGAGTGGAAGTCTGCACCGAGGTGAGGTCCCCATGGCCGGCACTAAGTTCGTCGGTCCTTGAGACCCGGGTCTCCCCGTCCTCAACCCCGAGTCCCCCACCCCTCCCCTCTTTCGTCCCTCTCCCCACCCCCCGGACCGACAGGGGACCCTGGTCCCTCCCTCGTACGGACGGACAGACAGCGGTGAGTCGCATCGTGATTAATGTCCCTGTAGGGTCTTACCCCAAGTAACGACTCGGGTAGTTATGTCCTAGACAGTCCCTTCTTTTTACAACGTAAAACAAAGTTTCTGGAAAGGAACTAGAGTAGAACGTTCCTTCTTTATTTTTTATTTTTTCTCTTAGTGTGTCGTCTTGTTCGCTTTGGTTTCCACCGGTCTCTCACTCAAATACTTCTGGGACCCTGCACGGTGGAGGACCCCACTGACCCAGGGGTCGACGGAACGGTCCACAAACACGACGACTCTCTGTCGGGACCGACCTGGGGTCCGACAGGGTCTTGTGTCACACGGGGAGGAGGGGCGAGGGGACGAACCCCGGGCCCCCACCGGGAGCCCCACGAGTCTTCGGTGAACAACCTACCTTGACGTCCGTCGGGTAGCGTCCGGTCGACAAAGAGACTCTAGCGGTTTGGGGTCGGGACACCGAGGGAGCTGTAGAGGGGTGACGCCCCAAGTCTGCCCCCAGGGGCCCTCACCGAGGAGGAGACCCGGACAAGGCGTCGACATACCGAGTCGAGGCACCAATCTGGACTCGCACGTCCCTAAGATAAGACCCACAGATCCCGAGGGAAAACCAAGGACACTAGGGTAATGAAATAAGATACTAGGTCCGCGTATAGGGAATGACGACAGACACTCAGTTCCTGAGACACCCAGGGTGCATCTCCGACCCGGAGTCCCCCTCCTTCCCTTACTCTCTCCGGTCTGACTCGTCGGTGTAGCGAGCTGGGGGAGCCCGAAGCGAGGTGGAGTCCCACCGAGGACCCCGTCGACCACCAGGACGGTGACTAGGTGGGTCACCCCCGTCTACTTCGGAGAGACCACCGCCCTCACCCATAGACGTGGGACTCCACCATGTACCTGGGGTACGAGGGAGGAGACAATGGAGGGTCGTAGTGGTGGGACGGGAAGCCCGAGACCGAAGTTTCCGAGGAGGATGAGTCTTCCCTACTTTTTGAAGTCCAGTAAAAGGACTGGTCCACTCCCTCCCGACCCGCTGAACGGGAGGAACCGCGAGTGTCTCCACAGTCCTGTGACCACCTTAGACGTCACGTCCCCCCCGACCAGGTCCCTCGGCTCCACTCCTCCCACGTCTGTGGGCCGTCCTCGAAGGGGCCCCCGAACCCTTCCGACCCAGACCGAAGGTCCAAGTCGTCCACAGAGCGAAGGGTAGGGGTCCCCTTACCATGGGGGAGACGTCTACCCTTCCCGGAGGGAAGGAAGGTAGACGACTCCGTCGGAGGACCGGTCAGATCCCCCCGATGTCCGAGACACAGGACTCCCCAGACGTCCTTGAAAGACAATCACCGGGGTCTTGGGAAAAGAACCGCCAGAACCCGAGTCTAGAAATGCGGAAACGTTCTGGAGGCAGGGCCGAGGGACCCCCGAAACCCCTTCCGAGGGAGGCCCCGACGTCATTGTCTGAAGAGAGCACGGAGGTGAGGGGAGTGTCTCGGGGGTACGTCACCTCTCGCGACGACGGGTATCCACGAGAGGAGAGGGGACTGGTCCAGGGGAGGAGGAGACCCTCCGGTCCGAGGGAACCGTACCTCTGACAGGGGTAGCGAAGGGAGTCGGTTGTCCACCCGTCCGCGTGTCTTCCGGCCGGAGGACCGGTTCTCCCTGGTTGTTCGGTGTCCGTAGGGTCGAGGCTCCCGAGTTCCGAGTTCCGCGAAGGAGAACGGGATGGGGGTCGGGGAGGAGACTCGCGAGAGGGTACCCCTTAGGGTGCGGTCCCTTCCCCTGGTCTTCTCCGACTCCTTCACCGACCCTCCCTCCCCCCAAGGGGATCACTGTCGTGCCGGAGGACCCCCGTCACGTCCCCACCCCCCCCCAGGAGACGTCGCCGCCCCCCAGCCCCCTCCACACACCTACCGGACGCCCGACACCACCACCCTCCCCGCCGCCCTCCCCCGCCCGGGGACCGGTCCTTCGGTCCGCCTGAGTATCGAGGCTCCTGATCCGACAACGATTCTCGGCGATCTTCTCTCTTTTACTGTCCGACCCCAGACAATTAGTGGTTAAAGTCCGCTCATCACTCCCAGTCTCCGGAGGAACCTTCGTGAGCTTCTCTTTGAGTAAAGGACACCAGCCCCGTCTCGCTCACACCTCCGAGTCATCCTCCGTCTCCTTGCGACTGTCCGTTTAAGAGTCCGGCGCCCAGGGTGCAGGGCCGCCTGTACCGCCTGTACCGCCCCAACGCCCCCACCAGGACGGTACCGCCAAAGGCTCGGCGGGATGCAACCCCTTGGGCCCGGGGTCCGGACGGGGACGGTCGTCCAATGAGTCTCCGCGGCTCCCGGTGAGGAACCTAGACGGGCGGTCAGGGGGCCGGCCCCCGACCCAGTACCGAGCCTCCTCGGTCGGACCCACACGCCCGGGACGACCCCCACCCTTACTGCTGTGCGGCCCTCGGCGTCAGGCCGGTCCGTCGACGTCCCGGCCCCTTCACCTCTCCGCCCACACTTGGCCTACTCCCCCGAGGGTACTGGAACCTAAGTGGGGCGACCGGTCTGGTCTGAGGGCACAAGGACGTACCGAGAACCTTCGAAGGCCAATTTACTCGACGTCCACGGTCTCGGCGGTGCCACTTGGCCCTCCCTCCCCAGCACTCCGGACCCCTCCACCCGTCCGACCCGCCCCGGCGCGGTCTCCGACACAGTCTCCTGGACTTCGGGTGTCCGGGAAGGGGTGCGACTGGACCTGACGGACAGAGTCTCTCTGGGTTTCGGGCGAGGACATTCTCGCACCCAGGGGGCGCGACTTGTCACAGTGCGTGGCGACTACAGACACCACCCCACGGGTGGGAGGGGTCTCCTGGACGTGTGTGAGCGAGCGAGTGTACGTGCACTGAGTCAACCCTTCCGGGAGCGATTCCCTCCGTGTCCTCAACCTCCCGCAATCACGCCCCAGTCTGCTACGACTACGGGTCCGAAGGCTTCGGGGCAGAACTGGGGACAACTCTTCTTCGTACACCACAATGGGAGTGGATGCTGACAAGATGGTACCCACGGGTGCGGATTGACGGGACGAAGAAACGAAAGACTCAAACCTGCCGTTCCTCGTGTGAACCGCCAGTCGCCTCGCACTCCAACCAGGTGTGTCTCGGCCGACGGATGGGGGGTTCTGGGGACGACCTACCGGGGAGATTCAGGTGAGACGGAACACGGGACGGACCCCGACACCCACCTGGGTCGAGAGAGACAGTGGCACACAAAGTCCCAGACGTAGGGTCCCTGGTGCCCACACTTTGTTGTCGACAAGAGACACCCGTCACCCCGACCACACCAGTCCCGCATCTGACCGAAGTAGAGACACTGATGGGAGATAGGACTCAGGGGTGACAGCTGGACCGTCCGGGAAGGGAGTAGGTGGAGGACAGGTTCTCCGACGGAGAGGGTCCCTGGGTCGATCTCGACGGGCCGACCACGGGTGTCGGAGTGGAGACTCTGGACACCCCAGTCCTCAGCTGGTGACCCCCGGGTCAGGAGAACAGGCACACGACGGGTCGAGGAGGTGACCCGTGGGGTCGAGGGAGAGGAGACCCCACGGGGTCGGGGAGGGGTGAGACCCCCGTGGGGCGAGGGAGAGGAAACCCCCGTGGGACCGAGGAAGAGGAGACCCGACGGAATCGGGGTGGGGTGAAACCCCCGTGGGACCGAGGGAGAGGAAACTCCCATCGGGTCGAGGGAGGGTCGGGTTACTTCGACACCCACGAGGATAGGGGAGGAAGGTCCCCAAGTGGGGTGAAAGGTTCGTGGGGTAGAGTCGTTCTGATCTTAGAAGTGTCCTAGCGTACCTCCACCGGGAAGCAGGGACCGACCGGAGACCGTGTCTCTACTGAACCGGAAAAACCCCAACCCCACTCAGGTCGGGGATGGACAAGGAGGAGGAGGAAGGGGTGGAGGACGAGCCTCGGACTCGAGACGTGGGGCCTGCGCACACACACGACGAACCGAGTCGGCTCGTACACAGACCCCTGTCACGGACGGGGTCACACACAGACTCAGGGTCCTCAGACGAGTGGGACAGGGGTGCGCAGATGGACGGTCGAGACAGGAGAGAGGTGGGACCCTCCGAGACCCCAACCGGCACGGCGGAGGAGCGCCTCTACCGCACACTAAGGAAAGTGTGGTCGGGACCACCACTCTGGATGTCCGAGTGTGGAAGGTCCCTGGGTGGCGAGACTACAGAAGAGTGGAAAAGTATTTGGACTAAGAGAGGGAGGAGGGTCCGTCGGAGCGGCGTAGGTACCGCTGGAGGAGAGAGCCTTGGGACCCCTGGGTCGTGCAGTAATTAGTAGTCCTGACCCGCCACGGTGGTACAACGGAAGACCCTCGTCCGTCGAGGACTTCACTGGTGTGGCCTACCGGTGTGGGTGCCCGTGTACCCCCTTCCCGACACTTCCAGTTTCGGACACGGGTACCGGCGCACCCGTAACGACGAGGACCCACGGTCCGGACCAGGAGATCCTCTGGGGTCGAGTAGGGACCTGTCGAGTACGTCCCTCCCGTCCGGTCCTACACCGTCGTGCACCCCCCGGCGTGGGGTAGGGTCCGTGGGTCGTCCTTAAGTCGTGACATCCGCAAACGAGACAGTTGTCCCTCTCCCGTTACGTCCGGCTTCCTGGTCACACTCGTTTCCGTTCCTACCCCCGACGACCTGTGTCGCACACAGGTCGGAACCTGCGCTTCGTCGGTGGCGTCCTACCGGGACCCCGCAGCCACTCACCGTCGTCCTTCCGAACGGGGAGACCCACCTGGAGACACTCCCTCCTCGACGACCCGCCCCGTCTGCGCTGGTAGTCGCCCCAAGTGAACGTCGACAGCCCCTCCTCACCCACCGCCCCCACCTCCCTTCTCGAACGTCCTGTGGTCGACACCAGTCCCGGGTCGGACCGGACTGGACCTGGAGAACGGAGACAGAGAGAAACAGGGATCTTCACCGACCCCCGGTCGACCCTTGGCCACACACACACACGCACACGCGCGCGTATACACACATACATCCCCCGCACCCCACCACCCCACCACCACCATACACCCACCCGAGGGTGCACCCGGGACCTCCCGGACCTTCCCCTCGGAGCCTCCGATCTCGACCACCGAACCGACCGGAGGACAAGAGTGGGTGTCTCCTCGACCGCCGGTGTCGGCGACCTTAAAAGGCCCGGGAGGGAGGACTAACCAAGAAAGATCGTGATTACAAGGTACAGACCCGAGTGGGTCTGTGACGCACAAGTGGGTCACACCCTTCAGGACGAGGATGGGGTAAAACTTCTGCCCTCGGACGTACTTCGACACTCAGGACACGAACCGAGGGACAGGACCTCTCCCAGAAACCCCCGGGCGCACGCCGGTCGTGTGTCTCCTCGAACTCAAGGTAGATGTCCGGACACAGCCACATAGCACCCTAGGGGGTCCCAGGTGTGACCTCCCCGGTACCTGGACGGGCATCGTGTGTACGAAAGACCTCGAGTCTCCCCGTCTGGGTCCCCAGGCGTGTGGGAGGCACCCCGGGCTCAAGGTCAGAGTCGGGACGTGGACGAGAGACACTTGGGACGTACCGGGACTCGGAACCAGTGGAGTAGACGCGTCACCCCGACGACCCTAGACGGACGGACGGACACCCCTTCTCTGGGTTCCGGTCATTCACAGGCGTGTCTGGGGTGGGCCTCGTCCGCACCCCGGGTCCCTCAGAGGTCCACGGGACCTCTTTCTAAGGGATGAGGAGGCGAAGAAACGCCACTGTAAATTAGGTACGTCCCCGACCGCCTACGAAATAAAAACCTCGACCGAAAAATAAACCCCTCCCATAACAACCGAAACCGGGGTCCCTCAACTAAATTCTTCGTTTATAATGGCAAAGAATAGTCTCCGTAGAGTCTCGGAGACGGTTCCGGGGAGGGAGGACAGCTCTTAAGATCCGGAACGGGCGAACCGTCAGGACGGAACGAGTGAGAGAGTCCCATCCTCCTTCGGGCCGAACCCTCTGTGACGTTACGAGACGGACCTGTACGACCAAGGTGGGGAGGAAGCCCGGAGCCAGAGGGGTAGACACCCCACACTCCCACCTGCGCCTCCAGGGAGGACCTGAAGGCAACAGTGTCGACGAGGCCACCTCGACTGGGAGGAGGGTGGGCACTCCCCCCTTCCTACTCCGTCGCTGTAAAAGGAGGTCGACTAGACCCCCACCACACTAAACGTATACTAAACGTACTTATACGTACGGCTAAAGTATTTCCGGGATCGACGTCCGTAAATTCTGTTAAGGTTGTTTGTCTAGGTCCGTTTTACGGACCTTAACAGAACCCGGGACTTCCGTCGAAGTGACTCCTGACAGGGAGGTCCCACAGGACGTACGACCCAGGGGACGCAAAACAGTGGACCCGGGGACCAGGCTCACAGCCCTCCCCAGTCCTACCTCACAATCCCAGGGGACGGAACCGAGTCCGGTGACCCGAGGTCTGCCTGGAGCCCTGACGGTCTCCCAAGGGTCGTCAGTCCTACCCCCACCTAAGAACCCAAGACTCCAACCTTGAGGGACTCCTCAGAGGGTCCGTGAGAACAGGGACGTCTTAAGGTCTCCCCTCTCTCTGCCCGGTAAATTAAGTTCGGTGTCGACGGGGGGACGGGACAAGAGGGGAGACGGGTAGAGTCCTTCCCGTCGAGAAGGAGACTCGGACGTCAGACCTTCGAGAGGACTGGGTTGGGGAACAGTACAGGGAAAATGGGAATTTACCGAGAACGTAAAGTGTAGTACTTCGACTAGTGTGGAGGAGGGGGTTTGGGGTGCTTTGTTTTGTTATTTTTGGTCTATGAGGTCGTCAAAGAAGGGACGAGAACCTTATCTCTGTTTTGCGAGAGACGCGCTCCGAGGAAGGACCAAGACGGAGGAGGCGTCCGTTCGGTCAGAGGAGGAGCGGGGGGCCGGGTAGGGCGAAGGGGGAAGTACCCCGTAGACAGACACGTCAAGACGACGGGTGGTCCGACAGGGGGACGACGAAAGGGTCGTCTCGACGCCCCCTCGGACGAAGGAGGAGGCCCAAGAGTGGAGTACCTACATGAAACTGTGACCTGAGTCCCTGGTCCGGACGGGGAGCGAGGGGCCACAGCCGTGTATCACCCACGAGTGACCTGTTCATTTACCTGCATACCCACTAATCTGTGTGCCAAGGGTGGAAACACAGTCTGCTGGGACGTCTGTGTCTGAGGGGCTGTGACCCCGACGCAGTGGGGACGACCGTACGGGGTGACCCGTCTCGGTTCGACTCGTGTGTCAGCCCGGTCAGGAGTACACTTCCCTCGGACAGACCTGTGGTAACCTGGGTCACTGGGACAATGACGTGGCGGCGGACCTGGTGTGGTGGTCCATCTTGACCCCACCTGACCGATCCGACCTCGACGTCCCGAGGACCGATGAAAACCGGGTACCCTTCGGGACCACCCCCTGCCTCTCGCCCGAAGTCTGTTCCGGACGACGCCGGACCCCTCTACCCCTAAGGTCCATTTCCTTCCCTCCAGCGTCTCCCCTTCCCCGAGACAAACGTTTAAGTTCACGCTAGCCGACAGTGGCAGGGACTTTGGTACTACTTACACGGACTCGGGCGTCCGGCCGGGTGCGTTAGGGGTCGCTCCCACTAAATACTGCCGACTCTAAAAAGAATTCGTTCACCAAAAGCCTCTTTTTCTTTCCAGTGTCGGTCAATCCGGGATGTATAGAATAGAACAAGAGGCGGGCGGTCGTCAAGGGACCCTTCAACCGTCTCAGGTGCTCTCGCAGAACACGGCCGACGCCCTTGCCCGCCATTACGGGGTATTTACGTCCGTCCTGTCGGGTTGCTGCGTGGGTCGACTCACCCTACGACCAGAAAAAGAACCCCAACCACTGTCTTCCCCGGACCGAGGGGTGCTTTGGGATACCGAGTCTACTCTTTTGGGTCCGACTGGACCCCCCGGACCGACCTCCACCCCTTCTTTGTCCACGCGTCGACCCGGACCGTCTACGGCCTCCGCCCCTGAACTAGGACCAGTCTCGACGTCGATCCATTCGGGAGGCGGTCACTGTCCTCACGAGGTGCAAGACCGAGATAAGGAAAGTCCGACACACCGACACCCGTCGAACGAGTCGGAGAGACCAGAACCTCAGGGACTGGTAGTCTTATGTATATTGTATTTTACACGATCGCACGACGGACGATTCAGTGAGTCAGTACAGACTGAGAAACACTGTCGTACCTGATACCGGACGGTCCTAGGAGACAGGTACCCTAAGAAGTCCGTTCTTACGACCTCACCCAACGGAAGAAGGTCCCCTAGAAGGGTAGGGTCCCTAACTTGGGCGCAGAGAATACAGAGGACGTAACGTCCGGCAAGCCCGAAGGGTGTATTGAGTCAGCCATTTCGTAGACGGACGTTACACCCTCTAGACCCAAGTCAGAGACCCAACCCTTCAAGGGGAACTCGTCCTTTACCGTTGGGTGAGGTGAAAGAACGGATCTCTTAGGGATCCTGTGGGCAGACAGTAATCTACTTTTCCCTACTGCGTCTCAATACTCCGACTTTGCTTCACGAGGTCCTCGCACCACGTGTCAGTCTCTCCGAAGGACCTCCTCCACCAAGGGTACCCATACAGTAGAGGGATGTCACACCCGGTACAGGGGTCCTAACCCGGGGTCCTACAGTACACATCCTTCTCCTCAGACGAATTGCCCATCCAGTACACGGTCGTAATTGGTCCGGCACCGTCGACACTCTCTGCTGCCACCACACTCCTCCCTCCTCCGTCCGGGTGGGGTGGACCTTGGAGTAGTGTCGTGGCTACTGGAGCAACACGCCCCGCCCAGGACCGCGACCTCTTCTTGCTCTACGGGCCATCCTGTCCCACCTCCACTCCAACGTGACACCAAATAGACTAAGATTTCGTCCCTTTCGATCAGTCGTCGACCCCCGGAAACTTTAACTGGTTCCCCCGTTACCCCGAAGTCTTAAGTCCTTAGTCCTCCGACCTACCTCTCTTGGCCGGGACCCGGTCCGTCTCTCCCTCGACTGACTCCGACCAGGGACCTTGTCCAATCCCCTCTCGACGACCGGGAGTGCGACGGACCTTTGGGACGGGACCCGGAGTCGTGGGGGAGACGAGGACCAGGTGAGAGGACCGTTGACATCTAAAGCGGGGCACGGGAGAGACGAGACCAGACGGACGGGACCGGACGGAACAGGGGAATTTCACTGGGGGAGCCTCTGTACGGGTGAATCTCGGAAGCAGAATCAGAGACTGACTCTGAAGACAAAGACCTTATTCTCATAAACGTTTACATGGACCCCATTCCTAGAGCCCGGTCCTAACTGGACCCAACCCCACCCGGGACTACTACTACCCATCGGGACGAACTCTACCTTTACACCCCTATGTGTCTGTGTGTCTCTTTAGGTCCCCTGGACCTCCGTCTCTGACCTCCCTACTCCGGTGTAGGTCCCCGTCGACCTCGGGGGTCTCCACCCCCTCCGTCCTTCCTGGGAGGGACTCTCGGAAGGGTGTGCCGGGACGAAACCTGTGGACCGAAGGTCTTGTGCTCACTAATGTAGAGACGAAAAATGTAAAAAGTGACACCACTTTATGTGTCTCGAATCTCGAACGGTAACGATTCCCATGACAAATCAGAATATCTACGAAAGTGAAACCGCAGGGAATGGTGGTAGGTAGGGGTCTTGGGAAACGTAGAGCGTTCTGACTTCGAGACAGGGGTAATTTGTTAATTAAAGGTCAGGGAGGAGGGGTCGAGGTCGTGGGTGGTAGACGAAAGACAGAGGTACATGAACAGACGAGGTCCAGGGAGTATATTCACCTAATACGTCATGAACAGGACAACACTGACCGGTTAGAGTGACTCGTGTTCCAGGAACTCTAAGTAGGTACAACACTTAGTCTTGAAGGGAGGAAAAATTCCGACTTATTATAAGGTGACACCCGAAGGGGTCACCGAGTCGACATTTCTTAGACGGACGTTGCACGTTCTGTATCCTCTGTGCCCAAGTCAGGGACCCAACCCTTTTAGGAAACCTCCTCCCGTACCGTTGGGTGAGGTCATAAGAACGGACCTCTTAGGGTACCTGTCTCCTCGGACTACCCGACACCAGGTATCCCAGTGTTTCTCAGTCTGTCCTGACTTCACTGACTCGTGCGTACATACACTATAAGGTAACATACTGCTGAAGGGACCTCCGGGTCACTAATTCTTGGACGGAGCGTTACGTCCCACTAGGGACCAGACCCTTGACTCTAGGGTGTACGACGTCTCGTTGGGTCGGGTGAACGGTTCGATGTCTCGGACACACGACGTTGGTGACTCGGCGATACGGCATCAATCTTTCGGACATACGACGTTACTTCTGGGACGTACCACGATGGTTCTGGGTCGACCGACCCGGCTTCAGTAGCCAACCTACCGAAACCTCGACCGATCACAAATCAATCCCACTTCTGCATAAATCCAAATACTCCCACCCGTCTCCTCCCTTAATCCGTACCCACCCGGTTCCATCTCAGGAGACGTACCTCCTGGTTGGTCCCATGTTTACTATACCCGGTCTCGGAACACCTAAGACCGACAGACAGACTCGACCCGACAGGGACCACCCTATTAGTCAGTTGTATCCTTTGGGACAAGAGACGTCCCGACTGTAACCAAACGTTCAAAGGAACTGGAACGAAGACGGGGTCCCGGAAACGTGGACGACAAAGGTCGAACTCGTGGGAAGGAGTCTAGGAAGGACCCGAGGAAGGAGGAGACGCAATACAGTGTCGTAGAGACTCCTAGAGACACCGGTCTACCGTAGACAGAGGAACACTGGTGTAATTAGGGGTAGGGACTGGAGTGTTCGAGGTAGACTCTACAGAGTAGAACACACACAAGTAGATAGAAGGGATGGACTTGCACTGGAGGACCCCCCGTTCCCGAGACGATACAAACTGTGAGATAGGGGTCCCGATCAAATCACGGTCCGTGAGTCACCCATGAGTTGTCAGTAACAACTTAATTACTTAATTTAGGACGTAGTAAGGTGTTTGTAAATACCTTTTAAAGGATACACGGGCCGTGTTTAGACTCGGGACCCTACTTTACGTTTCTACTTGTTATCGATACGACAGGGACGGGAACATCTTAATGCAAGATGGCCCCTGTCAATATGTCAATTCTTCGTCCATGAGTGTCGTTCCAGTCCACTTCCCGTACCCTTACCACTTCTCCAAAGATCCTCCACCAGTCCTTTCGGGAGGGACAATACTCCTGGAACTAGGTCAACCCCTACTCCCAGGGACTACTCCCCATTGGACCCCCCCTTACCTTTTTCCTCCACTACTTCCCGACCAGGGTCGACCTCCGACACACACAACCCTCCCCGAAACCCAAGTTTGGGACGAGTAGGTCCGAACACTGCAAAGGACGGACCGGAACCTCAACAGTAGACACTCTACCCGGGAGTCTCCGCCCCGAAGGGACCTCGACTAGGTCTTCGTCTCTCACCTCGTCGTCGTGGAACGTTCGAGACCACTTCGGAACGAAGGGAAACAGGAAAAGACACTATTAATATTGGGACGGTCGGAGAAACCAACGCCGGAGTTCCGTCCGTAGACTCTACAAGCCTTCGAGGTCCGAAGACAGAAACGACGAGTGCTGGGAGGAGGACTGTGGTCGGGGTCCGCCCTTCGAGTGCGCAAAGGAAGGACCGGCTCACGGTCGATGAGGTGCCGACGGGCCGGTGGGGCACGAAGGCGAAGGAAGGGTGGACGGGACGTCCCACTACCTCCAGACGGTCGTTTCCACGTGGACTACCAAAGACCTACGAAGACTTAGCGTCGAAAGTGATGAAGGACGGCCGTCTCTGCCCCAGCCCCACCCACGCTACAGAAATCGTAGTCCTGTTCCTAACCCGTCCACCACTGGAGTCGACTTCGAGACCTCGAGGACCTCCCCGGGGGCCGAACAGAGATGTCCCCGTCGTCTGGAGTGCCTGGGAGTGCAAGTCCGGACCCACTCAAGGTCCAACTTCTTCGAGACTCCGGGGTAGACCCAAACCCGCTACCTAAGGGTCCCCTCCGACCCCGTCTTTCCGTCCCTCCGGACGACTCGAGACCAGGCCGTAGGTGGTCCAGAGGTCGGGGGGCGGGTCGTGTCGGGTGCTACCGTAGGGTCTCGCATCCTTCCCGAACACGACCAGACCGGGTTGGAGGTAAAGACGGTTCCTCTGACACCGAACCCCACCCCCTCCGATGACCGTCGTGTGGACGGGTCTGCGGGAAGTCGGACGTCCCCGGGTCGAGGGAGGGTCCGGCGGGCACCCTCCGTGGACCGCCGACCCAATGAGGAGGGAGAACCACCAGGGAAGTGGGTTCTGCCAGGTCGATACGACAGACGGGACGACAGAGGGAGGGAGAGGAACCAGACGGAGAGGAGGATGAGTCCTATCCGGGACCCCCCAGTCCCTTTGGAGTCTCCTGGGATCCGGGTGCCCCTTCTATTTCTGTTTTAAGGTTTCGACCCGATCCCCGTCGTAGGTCTCCACCCCGTCCTTCCTCCCGAGCATGGGACTGCCCGCCCCCAGTCGACCCTCGACCGTCCCCAGTCCCACCAGGGGGTGAAAGGGGTGGGGCGGCGGAACGGCAGACGGGTGGAGGGCACCAAGGGTACGGGACGGGGTCCCCGCGGTCTCGAGGCGCTACAAAGAAGAGGGCCGTCAAACCCACAGTGGGTCGACCACCTTGACCCGAAACCAACAAGTAAAGGAGTTCGACACACATCGAAGGACCACCTGAAAATTCGGTGACACGTGGGTCTAAGGTCCCGGACCTAGTCACTCGTCACTGACCCTCGGGGCTCCGACCTTGAGACCGATACATTGGGACTTACGGACACTAAACGGATGGAACAGCACCTCCAACCCTATTCTGCTACCCGTGAGAGACCGGCATTTTTATGGATTCATCTGACTGACGTCTGGGGTCTTAATTCGATTTTGGACGTCGAGAACTACACAATTTTTTCTATCGTGAATCATTCTCCGTCCTTCTACAAAAGAAGACATCCGAGGAAAAGACCAAAAAACCCACGTAAAATAACTAAAGACGGGACTTTATCACGAAAGTTGTAAAATTTTATCTCAGGAACCGCTTCCCTAGGGTCCGACCCCTAAATTCACCTTTAACTGTACCGAGAAGTATTTTAGTGGCAGTTTTGTTCTGTGAGACTCCAGGTCCGGAGAGACATGGGAGGGGAAGGAAACATTGGGAGCAGAGACGAAAACGAGATTTTTTCAGTGAACCTATTAACGAGTAGGTCAAAGTAGTGAGACGACACCTACTGAAAGGAGACAAGAGACAACGACTTACTCCACCCTCTCTCTCACTGCGGGGCCCAGTTCGTGGACCTCAACGGACACCTTAGTGCTAGAGCGACGGAGGGAGTGGACCTCCGGGAAGACGGGTCCATAGGTCCACGGCCCGTCGGCGGCATCGGAGGGAGGTAGGAGAGAGACAGGGTGGACGGTGGCCCGTCGCGGACGAACGTCCGTCTCCCTCCGGACCCCTCCGTCCCGTCGGAAGTCCTTTGAGGGGTTCGGAACCCCTTCTGTTGGATCTTTCCCCGCCAAGGTCACGTCTTAAGTCCAGGGGTCCCGTCGTGAGACAGGGTCCCGGGAATGGACGACGACAACGACGACCTTCCGTAGGACTCTCCTTCTGTCTCCGACCCGTCGTAGAGCCAGTGTGGGGAGTAGCGGTACCTCCACCAGTCCCGAACCCGTCTCCGGCCACCCGACCCCGTGGACTGCCACCCGTACCGAGGGAGGGTTCGGGACGGAAAACGTTCCAAGACACGTCTCGTTGCAGTCCGGACCCCTGGGAGGAGGAAACAGATCCCCGAGTCCTTGGTGAGGAAAGGACCAGGGATCGGACCCGACTCGTGGGAGGGTCCGGTATGAAGACGACGACCTCCGTCGAAGACCGGGTAGAGACCCCCCACTCGTCCCGGGTCCACCTTCGACTCGGGAGAAACCCCCGGGGAGAGCCCGAGGAAGTCCCGTGTACACCGGGGGTGCCCCCTCGGCCGGGACCCGGGGAGGAGTGACGGGGAAGTAGTCGCCGGAACAAAGAGGTCGAGAGTCACGTAACTTGTCCCATTAATCGGACAGTCGACCCTGGTGTCAAAGACTCGTCTACGGTCGTTCTTCAATCAACAAGGCCTCGACCTCAACGTTTGTACGTCTAAGAAAGATTTTTTACATGCGGTAGGGTCGAAGGAGGAGAAGAGACTGAGGAAAGAAGGTCGACAACCACTCCCCCACCGCTACCGTCCCGGCTGGATTCCGGCGAAGTGCAAGACGCCGGCTCCCCGACCCCAGTTCCGCCCGAACCACTTCCCCGGGTCGTCCTGGCGTCCCGGGGCATCCTCCGGGTTCACTGGAGGGTCGTCGCACACTCCGGACGTCCCCCTGGCGACCGGAGGGACTCGTTGAGGGGACCCGACCCCTTACTTAGTACTGGTGACTACAAGTTGGCACTCCACAGGACCAGTGTCGTCCAGGACTAGGGAGTGAGGTTTCAGAAGGGTCTCGGGTTATGAGTGGTCCTAAAGCTACTGACTCTGGGGTCCTGTTCAGACCGAGGACAGGTTCCGTAGACTGGAAGTCTCCCTTGGTTCTAGATTAGTCACCTACTGAGCCACCCATCGACATCTTGGTTATGTGCCGGGTGTGCCCACTTCTGTCCCGGTGTCCGGACCTGCCCGACTCGAACCCCTCGAACAACCGGTGGGTCCGTCCCGTAGGTCCGGACCCCTTACCGGGTACCTGGGACTGGAGTCTCCCCAGGATCTCCCCGACTCTCCCACGACAACCTTGGTCGAACGGGGGTCTTGGAGGTGGGCGGACTCCTAGACCTCAGTCTCTTAGCCGGCCCCAGGGGAGATCAGACCTCGCGGCGCCACTCACACTCGGCCACCTCCAGTGACGGGAGGGGCGGGAGGCGGTCGTCAGTTCGAGACCCCGTCCCGAGGGTGACGAGGGGAGCCCCCGACAACCCCTCAGACCGTTGCGGAGAGAGAAGGAGACCCTCCTCCACGACCTCCGAGGTGAGTCTCACCGACGAGTCCGGAAACGGGGCAGGCAGGAGGGGGCTGTGGACCCGTCGTCTTTCCCTGACAGAGGGACCTGGGAGTACTCGTCTCAAAGGGCCAGTCAACGAAACGCGGATTTCCGTCAAAGACGACAACCCTCGGACGCAGAACGACCGCGGGTCGGGTAGAGGGACTAGGGTGCCCGAACGGGACGGAGAGGAGAGGGTGAGGAGGGGTAGTAAAGATGGAGGAAAAGTCTCGACGTAATTTGAGACGGCGTTTTCTCTGGTCTCGGGACGACGAGTCTTACCCTATGAAAAGAGGGGCCGTCACCCTCCGGACTGTAGTACAATCTTTGTCTCGTTTACGGCAGTGACCCTGCACCCCAGTCCACGGCCCTCTCGACACGAAGACCCGTCCATGGTCGGAGGGGGAGCTCCCCGGGAACCGGAGTGCCCTTCCCGACGTCCGAGACGCTAATGGCCCCCCGTCGGCACCCGGAGCACGCGTCCTCACTGTGCAGTCCCCACGAAGACCTGCAGACGGACGACCTCACACCACTCGTCCCTCCGGTCGTAGCCCAGGAATGGCCTCGGGCTCCGGGGGACCGAGTCGACAGTCCCGTCCTCTCCTCGAGCTGGTGGTACTACCCTCGGACCCAGGGCCCGTCCGGCCGACGACGGGGTCCGAGGAGGGTCATTACAGGAGAGGGGACCGGACTCTCCCCCGCCCGATGTCACGTAGGCGTAAAGGTCCGAACCCAGTCTCCTGCCAACTCTCCACCCCCTCCCGCCCCACAGACTCCTAGACCCCCCTCCCACTCGAACCCCCTCCCACTCGAACCCCCTCCCACTCGAACCCCCTCCCACTCGACCCCCCTCCCGCTCGAACCCCCTCCCGTCGACACCCCTGCCCTCGACCGGACCTCTGTCTCCACGGACTCGGGACAGAAGGGACGACCCGCGTACTGTTGCCCTTGTCCCTCATTCCTCTCCAGTCCCGGGGCCACTGGCCACTCTGACCGCCGGTTTGGCCCCGTCCCCCCTCCGTCCGATCCCCTGCCTCGGGGTCCAGACTGAAGGGGGTCCGGTCCAGAGTCGGGGCACCGGTCGACCGGAGACCGGAGCCTGAGAGAAGGTAGGTTGGGGCGTCTGCTATTAACACGTAGGTGATACACGTGGACACTCGTTTGCCGTCGCTCCTCTACCTCTCCGACACGACTTCCCTTTGCAGGCGTGCGCCTCTTCCGCCGGAGGCGACAGGCGTAGTTCCTGCCCCCACCCGCCACCCCCTCCGCCTCGCAGCAAGAGGGGTACCTACCCCGGAGCCCCTGTGCCGGGCCACGAGCCGGGCCGTGCTCAACGTCTTCGGATCGCGAGGGTACTCCCAGTAGTCTATTGTACATCCCACGAGTCAATTTAAACTCAAAGTCTATCAGTTCTTTAGTAAAAGGTCATATTCATATCGGGTATAAAAGAACCCGAGGTTTTAGTGACGTCTACCACTGACGTCGGTACTTTGATTTTCTACGAACGAGGAACCTTCTTTTCGATACTGTTTGGATCTGTCGTATAATTTTTCGTCTCTGTAGTGAAACAGCTTTTTAAACGGCTATCAGTTTCGATACCAAAAAGGTCATCAGTACATACCTACACTCTAAACCTGACTCCCGGTTTCTTATGTACGAAAACTTGACACCACAACCTCTTCTGAGAACTCTCAGGGAACCTGATGTTCCTCTAGGTTGGATTTCCTTTAGTCAGGACTTATAGGTAACCTTCCTGACTACGACTTCGACTTTGAGGTTATGAAACCGGTGGACTACGTTTCTTGACTAAGCAGACTTTTCTGGGATTACGACCCTTTCTAACTCCCGTCCTCCTCTCCCCCTACTGTCTCCTACTCTACCAACCTACCGTAGCGACTGAGATACCTGTACTCAAACTCATTCGAGACCCTCAACCACTACCTGTCCCTTCGGACCACACGACGTCAGGTACCCCAGCGTTTCTCAGCCTGTACTGACTCATGGACTTGACTTGACTATCGGGTACATTGTAACCCCTATATTATTTTTATAATTAACTGATAGACTTTGAGTTTTAAATTTCAAGAACAGTGAAATAACCTATTTAGAAGGTTCGGACCGAGGGAGAAACCCTTTTGGTCCTCCTCTGAGACCTCTCTCCGAGGAACAGGGGGAAGAGGCCGGTCCCGACGTCCTTCCTCCCACGTCGCGTCCCCCACAACTCTGGACGGGTCGTGCGAACCTCGAACCACCCACCGGGACCACTCGGAACAGAACTTGATCAGACACCAAGGACCCCCCTCCAGACCGAACATACAGTGTGCACAGGGGGGTATCCCTACCTGGAGTTTAGAACCACCGGGTTCACAAAATCGGTTCGAAGGAGAGTGTATAAGAAGACCCTTAGTTCACTGAAACTCACACAAAAAAGTGACGAAACCAGTAACCGGATTGACTTACACCAGAGGCGAAACAGGTGACGTGCCTCGCCTGCCCGACGAAGACGTAGTCCCCGGTCCCCTGGAAGTGAGGGGGCACACAGAGAGCCAGCGGGGCAGGACGAGGGACCCGTCGGCTCCTCCCTCCACACACCAATAGCACTACCTCAGCACGGTAGGCGACCCACTGCACCCGCTCCCAGACGAGGAGAGACCCGGACACAGGCCTAGACACCCGACCTACCGTCCAGTGTCCCTAAAGGGACGAGTCCCTACGGCGTCAGTGTGAGACGTAGGCTGTCCGACGGTTTCTGTCAAACGAAATACCTCGACCTCCAGAGTCTGGACGGAGAGCCTCCCCGTCAATATAAAATTAGTCTGACCAATTTCCACGGGTCAGAAGTGACTCTAGATTTTCGACGACATCTCCGACTCCCAGTCCCTCCGACTCTACTTTCTCTCGACGGACGGGAAACGACACGACAGAGTCCAGGGTGCACAGGCCACCCGGTCGGGTCGGGCGTCCAGTCTCTGCCCCGACACCCGTCGATCCTCCTCGAACACCTAAAGGTTTTAGGTAGTACTACTCCCCATCTGAGAGGTGGAGAGAAAAAACATACTTACTAATTAATGAAATTTTTTAATACAACGAGTAAGTAGGGAACTACCTAACTTATAAGGAATTCTGAATGAAAGAAACACAATACTGGTCCGGGATTCAATATTCCTTTAGAAGTCTACAAACCTTTATTTGTAAGTACCCTCTCGGGGGTTTCCACGAGGTCGATATCACCTCAGGACCCGTCTGCCCCACCCACCGAGGACGGCTCGGGCCAGAACCGGTTGGGCCCTCACTGCCCCCGAACCCTCCTGGAGAACGAGAGACTCCGCTCCCGACGAGAAGAGGGTGCGTCACAGGAGAGACCCGTCGGGACCCAGAGGGTCGTGACGATGTAGGTGGGGGACGGGGTAGAAGGATCGGGGTCTCTTCCCTGAGGTCGGCCACTACGCGACATTCGGACTCAGGACCCACTGGTTCGCTTCTCTACGGGGCAGGTAGGGTGGTTGGAGGTACCCGTGTTTCTCCGTCGTTCTTCGGTCGAGGACTCTAGGTCGGTACGGATGTAGGGTGCGGGTCCAACCGTTGGGGCCCCCATAAATAGATTTTTTTTTTGTCTGAACTCCCGAAGGGACTACAAGACGAGAAGAGGTCATCGTGTGACCCGTGAAAACCCTTTCTGACTCCCGTCCTCCTCTTCCCCCGTTGTCTCCTACCAACCTACCGTAGTAGTTGAGCTACCTGCACTCAGACTCGTGGGAGACCCTTTCTCACCTCCTGTCCCTCCGGACCACACGACGTCAGGTACCCCGACGTTTCTCAGCCTGTGCTGACTCGCCGACTCGTTGTTGTCGACCACGAGGTCATCAATTCTTAGGCGGACGGTTACGTCCCCTGTGCTCAAGCTAAGGACCAGACCCTTCTAGGGTACACGGTGTCCCGTTGATTCGGGTGCTCGGTGTCAATGACTTCTTCGGACGTGTGGATGTCAGATACGGGACGTTGCACTCATCGGAGACGTCACTCTTCGGACTCGTGGTGTCGACCTCTCCTTGGGGGCGAGCGACGTGGATCTCTTTCGGGGGCGTCACGTCGCTTCTAGGTCCGACGTTTTGTTTTCTTTTTTGGGTTTGGTCTGAACCTGAAAACCTCGTCTAAGTCCAAGTGTTGTTTTGAGTCCCCTTCCGCCTCTCTACTGGGTGTGTCGGGGCTGAGGGTATTGGAGGGGGTACAGTCGTCGGGGGGTCACTCCGTCGACAAGAATCGTATTTGAATGTGACTGTGCCGCAATAGTGGGTTCCAGGTACCAAATGAAACGCCAAGTGAGAACCACAACACGAAAGATTCCCAACCTGTTTATGTATTACTGTACATAGACGGTAATATTATAGTAGGACTAATTAGGGTGACGGGACTTTAAGGAGAGGAAAGACGGTTAAGTAAAGAGAGGAGATTGGGGACCGTTGGTGACTAGAAAAATGACAGAGGTACCAAAACTGAAAAGGTCTTACAGTATCTCAACCTTAGTCTATCATGTATCGGAAAAGTCTAACCTAAGAAAGTGAAGTATTATACGCAAATTTACAGGAGACACAGAAGTACCGAACTATCGAGTAAAGAAAAATTACGACTTATCGCAAGATAACAGACCTTTCTATGAGTACCAAAGAAATACATGAGTGGATAATCTCTTGTACAACCAACGAAGGTTGAAAACCGTTAATACTTATTTCGACGACGTTTGTGGGTACACATCCGAAAACACACCTGTCTGCAGAAGTCGAGGAAACCCATTCATGGCTCCTCGTGTGACAACCTAGGCGCCCAAAGCACTCTTCGGCGAACCGAAGGTGTCACCGGCGTGGTGAGCCTAGGGTCGTCGGTAGCTCCTCCCAGGAACGCCGGGGTGTGGGAGCGGACGTAAACGACAACAACCCCGGGGCCCGGACCTGGCAAGAGTAGCCCCGCAGTACCACAGAGTCACCGTAAACGACAACAGCCCCGAGACCCGGACCCGGTAAGAGTAGCCCCACAGCACCACAGAGTCACCGTAAACGACAACAGCCCCGAGACCCGGACCTGGCAAGGGTAGCCCAGCAGCACCACAGAGTCACGACAAACTTAAACGTAAAGGGAGTACTGTGCATTACACCTCGTAGAAAAGTACACGAATAGACGGTAGAGATACAGAAGGAAAGACTCCACGGACAAGTCCAGAAATCCGGGAAAAAAAAAGAAATTTGGTCTAAAAAACTACCCAGGAAAACCTCAACCCGAGACAGAGAACGTTCGTATAATTCGTGGTCCGTCAACACCCTCCCCACCGCTCCGAAGTTCGGACCGGGACGGTACACCGGCTGCTGACACTCACTCTGTGGACTGACGACTCGACGCGGAGGACGGGGACCTACGACTACGGCCCGCCTCCTACCTCTGTTAAAGACGCTTCTGCTAAGCCACACAAGACTCGACAATTTCAATGTGTACTGGGACTCAAACTAAACAAGTGCGGAAGGTCGGTCGACACACCTCCCGGGTGACCCACAGGAGAGTGCCACTGGACACGACTTGTGGGAAGTGGGTGGGGGTGGGGGCGGGCGGAACAAACGACCCTAGAATGGAGTAAAAGAGACTGCAGTTTTGGGTCAAGTCCTTAGCGGAGGAGGTCCCACAGACGGTCCCTAGGAGTGCTAAGGAGTGTGAGTAAGGACACCCGCAAGGGGTGTACCGTGAAAGGGACCACCTACGGTCGCGGGAGGCAAGGGCGGGGGTGGGGGCGGGGCGTCAAGTGACTCCGGTCCCTGCCCAGAACGGTAGAGGGATAGGGGTCCCAATCCGACCGTGTACCACCCGTAAATCGTCACTAAAATTCACTGACTTGTGTTTTTGTCCCGGGGACCCTCGACCCGTGACCTCTGTTTCCCTGTACGGGAGGAAGGGGTCCCCTTCCCTGAACCGTCAATGACTCTTGAAAGACCCAAGTTTCACGAAATAGGTACGACTACACCCAGGAACGTCGGATGTAGTCTTCGGACACAACCAGACGTGAACCATACACCCCACGACTCCAGTGGGTCCCCCACTCCCCGGTGATCCGTAGGCTCCCGGGACCCTTGTAGGGACGTCCCCGACGTTCCCCGAGTAGGAGGGTCTCCGTCCCACGAGACGGAGGAAGACCGACTCGGGGACCCACCCCGGGGACGGCCGGTGAATGGGAAGCCACCGGAACCCCACCGGGAGTCAAAAGAGGTCCACACTCTACCCGTACCGGTAGAAGCTAATCCCCAACACCTCCTCTGGCTTAGTCTCCATCTACGCTCATAGCCCGACCCCCGACGACGTCCCTTGGTCCCAGATGCCGTCGACGAACGGGCCAGGGGGCGGGGTGAGGGCTCCCCTGCTCCCGAACGTCGCCCCGGTGCACCGGCAGGCAAACCACAGGCGTAGTGAACCTGTTGTCGTGGTCGGTGAACCGTCGGAAAGGCACGGTACGACTCGACGGGTGACGGAGACAAAGGGTACAGGAGACCCCAGGACCCTCTGACCCGAGACTCTCCGACTCCTGTCCCACCGTATCTCTCGGCAAAAACGTCGACTCACGTGGAGACGTGGGTCTGGTGTCGCGGCGAGTACAGGCAAACTTGGGGTAATGGGTGGGTAGGGGGACCGTGGTAGACCTTTAGGCCGAGGCTTCACTCTTCTCCTTTCTAATCTATAATTAAATTAAATGAGGTCCAAGATTAACAGACCTCTTTGAAGAATCCGTGAGTGTAATTAAATAAAGGTGAAACCCGGTCAATGCGATTAAGTTTAGGAGGAATTCATAATTTTGTGACTATGACGTCTAGTCTATTATGCTGTCTAGCTCCCTCGGTCCCCTCCACCCCTCTCCTCCGAGACGGGTGCTACGGAGGTCGGTTCTACCTGCTTCCCGGCCCCTTCCCTCTTCCGTGGTGGGGAAGGACGCTCGCACTCAACCCAACTTCCCCAGGTGTGACCGTGACGAGCGGACGACCCCTGACTCGCAACCGGGACAAAGGAGGCACACTCGGTGCTACGACGGACACCCCACACAGACCGGGACTCGGAAGACCCCAGTGTCAGCGAACAGAGACCTACTCCACTTACACCCCACCCCACAGTCCTCCCGTCGTACCACCCCCTTTCGGGAACGAGCCGCGCTCCCAGGGCAGACCTCAGTATGGGGTCACTACCACTTCTGTTGTCTGCCCGGTACCTGTTCGAGGGGACCACCGGGACCACCCGAGACGAGACATTACCCGGGGAACACTCGACACACCGAAACCCCGGCAGTCAGGTGGAGGGACCCGGAGCCACCGGAGTAAACAGTTTCGCGGGACCCCCTACTCGAAGAACACACAGCCCGAACCCGAGGTCTCGCAAACTGTAACTTAGGGTGGGTGCCCGTCCTGGACAGGAGGAGGCCCGGAGCAAAGGACCGGCCCTCCACGAGTGAGTCCGACACGGACCCCGCCCGACTCAGGAGCCACACCCCCACCGACCTCGCACGGGGGATGAACGGTCGTCGGCACTGAGTAGTCCGCAACTGTCCGACTCAGTGACCTCTCCGTTCCTCAACAAAGGTACGAGACCCTACACCCGGACCTCGTTCCGGCTGGCTGTCGTGTCGGACTGCCGGCCAGGGACCGAGGACCTGGGTCCCGTACGCGAGCAGCGGGGACGGACGTTCGTCCCGTCCATCCCCTCCTTCTGTTTCAGGGCCCGGGGACGGGGCCACCCATTCTCCCACCACACCTTAAGTCTTTCACGACGACTCCCCGGACCCCGTCCCTACACCGCTCCTCGAGGTACCCCCGTCACCACCGACCGCTCCCGAAGTGGTGAAAATTCTCACTAAGACAAGGGAGAACAGAGGTGGACGGGTTGGAATGAAGAAGGACCCGTATTACCCGTCTTAGCTTGAACGACACAAAACTCCAGAAAAGGGCAAGGTCGACACACACTGAGATCAACTCAGTCGTCGTCTGACATTCGTCGTCTGTCCGGTCCAAGACACTAGGAAGGGTCGTGTGACCCTTGTTCGTCCAAACACGAGTGTTTACTGGAACCTACCTACCTAGACCCTCTCCAGCCCACCCACCCACCTGCCTACCTCTACATATCTGCCTATACACCGATTTATGCACCTACCCTCCTCCCACCTTCCTATGTACCTACCTACTCCTTTACCACCTATCTACCCATCTACCAACCCTCCTACCTACCTACCTGCCTATCACCTACTTACCTGTACCCAGCCATCCTATACTTACTTACTCACCCTTCCATTCACCTACCTACCTACCTACCTACCCACCCACCCTCCTACCTACCTACCTACCTACCGACCGACCGACCCACCTACCCATCCACCCACCTACCTGCCTACCTACCTACCTACCTACCTACCGACCCACCCACCTGCCTGCCTGCCTACCTACCTACCTACCTACCTACCGACCCACCCACCTGCCTGCCTGCCTGCCTACCTACCTACCTACCTACCGACCGACCCACCCACCTGCCTGCCTGCCTACCTACCTACCTACCTACCTACCTACCGACCCACCCATCCACCCACCTACCTACCTACCTACCGACCCACCCACCCACCTACCTGCCTACCTGTCTGCCTACCTACCTACCCACCCACTCACCCACCCATCCGTCGACCTTCGTGTACACTATCCTCCTATCTACCTACCTACTCGACCAACCTCCTCCCTCCCTACCTATATAGACACCCTGCTACCTACCCACCCACCCACTCGATCACCTGTCCACCATCTACCTACCTAGGTGCCCAAAACCTACTCCCTACCCACTGAGTCACCCTCCTACCTACATACCCATCTACCTACACCTACTACACATCCACCTACCCTCACCTACTTACGTCCCTTCGCATACACCTACCTACCTATCTACCCACCCACCTACCTACTCCAGACACTGGAAAGATCACGAGTTCGAAATACAAGGGAGACGACAATCGTTAACTTATAAGCTATCCAATTCACGTGTCGTCTTTGGTGACCCGATTTAACCGTGGGATAGCGAGACACTGGAACCCATTCGACGAACGGGAGAGACTAGTTTTACTTCCCCGACCTCATTACCCGAGTATTCAGAGGAACGAAACCATTCAAGACCCTCACAGGACGAGTGAGACGGGAGACGAGGAGGAGTACGGGAGGAAGGACCCCGTTCCGGACGACGAAAGAGGAAAGAAGTTCCGAGTCCGAGTCCCGGGAGGGCCCCGCCGCCGAGTCGACCGACCACCACGTCAGGGTCGTCCCCGGGACGACCCTGTGGTAGACCTCCCCCCGGGTGGCTACGGTCGAGTGGCCGGCCTAAACCTGGCCACGGGCCGGGCCAAAACTCGAACAGTAAATTCATGATGCCCTCCGGCAGACAGACGTATTGGAGGGACCGACTCCTGTGACGGGGGAGGTCCCGGGGTCTGTCGGTGGTAGACCGTCCCCACCAGTCGCCACCGAGTGTATTATAACCCTAAAAAGAATAAAAACCTCTTGACTTCACAGTTGGGAGTGGACCCCCGTGACACCCTACGTAACGGGGGAGACCTGGAAACGGACAGGAAGGTGGCCGGACGTCAGCAGAGCAGTTGGTGTCCTACGACGGGCTCGACGCCTCACAGTTGTCCTGTTCAATCCTTTTCCTTCTTTCGACTGTAAAGGACGGACTACTAGTGTCGCAACTGCGGCACTGTCGCGACCGGCGCACCGAGACGGGCACATGAGCCACAGGGCCACTGGGACTCGGAGTCAGAGGAGGACACAAGAAGTCCCTCTTACACTGGGGAGGGTTCCGCCGCCACCACCCCTACCTTCCTCACAGGTGACTCCCAGTCACGTCACGGTCGGTGCCAGAACTTGTGCTACTCTGACAAAAGGGAAGGAAAGGTAGACGCCCACGACGTAGAATACCAGGACCAGAAGAAAGACCCGGCACTTGGGGCAAGGATCCGGAGGGACCCCGGGTCTCGCGTCTCACCTGGTAGTGTCCGGTCTCTGGTTACACGGACTACCCTTTTCGACCCCGGGTCCACTTCCCGATGGTGCAGGTCGAGACTCACATTGAAGGGAAGACTGTTTACACACACCCTCCCGAACGAAATTACTACAAAGAATCTGAGGAGAGTCGGGGACACAAACACTCAGATTCTGCCCTTCCTCCTCCCTAGTGCAGCATACAGTGTGACGTACGTAGGAACCACAAGGTCTGCACGTAACACCCACGTCTCCGTCGGACCTCGCCGGGGGGCTCCGCACGCCCCACCGCCGGGGTCACGGAGGACCCTCACCTTCGAAACCAGCGATACGTCAGTCCCGGTCCGAGGTTCCCCGACCCCGTGTCGACTCCGGGTACCACCCCGTACTCCTAAGGACCCCCGGCCAGGACCGACCGCTAGACCCTTCGGTCCCAGTCACAATAGTCTCGCCTCTCATTAGACTTCAGGACTCCGACCGGACCTCTACCGTCTCCGGACCGTTTCGGGGTCGACCCGTCCTCAAAGGAGACTACCCGTCACCGACGACGACGGTTCGGGGTACCAGGGCACCGACTCGGACGCCACCCGCTCCCCACCCCCGCCAGGGTCCCTAGAGAGGGGAGGGATGGGGGCATGACCGACGACGAGAACCCCTGAGACTGAACCGGTGGTGTTTCAGTGAAAGGAGGCACCCGGAGGCACAGGAGTAGATATTTGACCACGACCAGTCCCCTCCCTCCGAATGGTGGGGCTCGTGACCCCCGAGTGGGGGGTTGACCACACACCCACTCAACTCCAGGACTCACCGTCCGTCTCGATCCTACACGTTCAAATCTCCAGACACCCGTGCCTCCGGACCTCTCCGGCGTCAGGTGGCAAGAGTCCCCGGTTCGCAGCGTCTCCCCGGTGAGGGAGAGGAAGGACGGGTGGACAGGAGCCTTCTGGTCGGGGTGGTCGGGAACGGACCTCCTGTCCGAATACGGAAACAAAAATTCTGAAAAAAATTTTTTTGACCCTTGACCCTGTTCGTCCGTCCCGGACCGGGACCTCGTCCAGCCCCAACCCCGCCCTCGACGGCATCGACCTCGTGACCCAGACACTACTCGACAGGTGTCTCGGGTCCAGTGGCCGTCCTCCTCACTTACTGTCCGACCTCCACTTACCTCCCTTGCGCCCCGAAACCGTCGAATCTCTCCCAGAGTCCGAGTCCCGGGACGGGTCCGCTCAGACGACCCCGGGTCCCCCTCCTACTGAGCGGACACCCCTGGGGGAGTAGGGTCGATAGAGGGGTACGGGATCTCTTCGACGACCCAACGAACCCCACTCACCCGTCTCGCGGGACTCCGACGTCGGCGGGAAGCGACCACGAGGCCCGGGACCCCCCTGAGGTATGGGCAGGGGCCGGAGTCCGAGATTGGACTTCGGGGGTTCGGACGCTTCCATTGACGACCCCGAGAGGCACGTGGACAGAGGGTCGACACCCGGACCTGGCCCAGCTAACCTGTCCTAGACCCTGACAGGGACACGGTCCGTCGGACCGAGTACCGGTCGGAGACCCACCGTCACCTCTGGGTCGATGGAGGGACGTCGGGGCGTGCCGGAGTCGGACGACGACAGTTCCGGGACGGGCGACCACCGGTGGTGCCCCGTAAAGACCCCGACGGGAAGAAGGTCCCCTTGCCCTCCGTCCGGGCCCACTTGTCCCTCCGCACCGGCGTCGGTTGGAGAGGTAGACGACCCCGAGGACCGACCAGACACGACGTGTGGACTCCAAGACGCACCGGACAGGGTCTGGGAGACAGGGGCTCCTGAGACGGGAACCGGGGGACCTCGACTGGCTCGTCGACGCGGACGAGAAGGACACGAGGGACAGGGACCACTAACTCGACACGGTAGCCCTGGAGTCTCCAGGAAGCTCTCGGTCTCTCAGAATCTCTTATAAGGTCCTGTAAGTACGGTCCATACGGACTCCGGTGTCGAACCTACGGAGGGTGCTACCCCTCGAGTGACGGACAGGGTACTACCCCTGAAGTGGCGAGGTATGTCCCTGTCAGATCGGACTAATGACTTGTTTCTCGATGTCTGTCAGTACGGACGACCAGGGGGGTGTACCGTCCTGTCTACTCCATCCGACACTGCCCGCGACCCGTGTGAGAGGGAAGGAGAGACGAACGAAAGACAACACTCCTAAAAAGGATTCTGGTTTGGTTCCCGTTGGGGTCGTCCGGAACGGAGAGAAGACCGTAGTCGGGAAGTCCCCAAACACTTGTCACTGGGAGGACCGGACCGTCCCGAGTGCCGGCAGTTCCCCTCTGGGAACAGGTGTATATGTGTATCTCGGTCCCACGACGACTCTCGACCCGGAGGGCCCCTCACGACCCACGTCCCAGCCCTTCCCGCCGGAAAGGCAGACCTCGAGTCCCTACCGGAACCCTGTCACCGGGGGCTCTCCTCCTCGGGAGTCCGCTGTGTACCCAGTCCCCCTGTAGTCCTCGGACCTCGTCGGTCCCGCTTCCGGGACCCCGTCTCCTTCTACTCGACGTTCAACGGGCAGTACCGACCTCGAGACTCGAACACTCACCTCCCGAGTTCTGGGACCCCAACACTAGCCCCGAACTCGAAATAGGACTCCTACGCCTCTGGGGACCCCCGAGTCCTCGACGACCTAGAGTGTCAGGGGGAAACGGAATCCCTAGACGGGACGGGTGCTGACCAACGTCGCTTGTGAAGGCCGGAAAACTCCCACGACCCCCGAGTTGGACCCCCGGTCGTCCCTCTGACCGACCGCTCCCCCTTCTACGACCCGACAAAGAGGAGTGACAGGGAGACGACCGTGGTGACCCCCGAGGAGGTCGAGGTCACGGACGACGGGTGGGTGGGGCGATCCGGACCAAGAGTGTCCGCAGGGGGCTTCTCACACCGGACGTGGGACCGAGACCTTCGAGGTCGAGGAGAGTAAGGAGGACGAGTCGCACCACCGGGGAAGGACACCAGCGACTAGAGACCCGTCTGAGGTCCAGGGACCGACCGCAGAGCCGAGAAAATAGGGTACATAAGTGTGGGGTCACAATGCCGGGGAGACTCCCGGGACCTCACAAGAGACGTAAGTCTGCCTTCGGGTAGACTATGGGTGGGAAAAGAATTCACCCTAACTCGACCCAAGTACGGAGAACATCGACTGTCGTGGAACTGGAAGACGGAGAGTCCCCTGAATACTTCTCCACCCCTCTCCCGTCGGTGGACCTCTCTCCTAAATCCTCCTTTTGCGACGACAAATTTCTTCCACAGTGTCAATCCTGTAGTTTAGACCCCTAAACCGACTCCCGACACGTCCCCGCCGTTCACAAGGGACTACACAGGTGACAGCGTATTCTTCGGTGGGGTTGTGTCCTCGCCGCCCCACAGTCGTTCTTCTGTAGACCGCCCGTGTACGGCTCCTCACACCAATCCCTCTCCCGGCCCCGTCTCTCTCCAGCCTCCGTAAGAGTAAGTAAGTAAGCTGGTACAAATACTCAGAGTAACACGTCCGATCTTGGACACGTTAGTCTCTGTTGGGGACACGAGGAAGCCGACGACAAACCAGACCAACCACCATTCTTTGTATGTCTGGGTTCCACACTAAGACTCACAAGTTCCCAACTCCCTCTCGTCGTCCCAGACTCTGTCCTCGTGATCTCCCTCAGTAGGCCCTCCCGACGGACCTTCTCCTCTGTTCCTGTACGTCACTGAAACTTCACCTATTTCCCGGTCGTTGGGATACTCCTCTCGTCCCCTTTCGTAAGACCCGACCCCTCGTCGCACACCCCTCTGAGACTCTACGCTCTAGGACCATTCTAGACCCCCCTTGACGGCGAGTTTCTAGTGCCCGTGTAAACCTTTACAAAGGTCCTCACGCGAACACACGCATCCCCAGACGTGTCCCTTAACTCCAATTTTCGTTCGTCCGACAAAGAGACCCTCTGTGTTAGACCCGGAAGTGGACTCCACCGGTTTCGAACGGTAAGGGGACACCTTCCCCCCGACATTGGGGTCCTCTGTCCCACTACGAGACCGTCCCCAAGACCAGCCCGGAAGGGACACCGGGGACCCGACCTCCGTCTCTCCTGACGACGTCCCGACCTCGGTCTGCCCCCGGCAGATCCGGGACAGGGGTGGGAACGGACGTGAGGGTGACGTCTTCCACTGAGTCCGACACCCGTACGAGGCACTCGTGGGAATCCACTCCCGGTCCTCCTCGTACCTACTCCCTCGATCGGACGGGAGCTCCCGGGGGAGGCTCCCGACCACCCTCGTCCGGGACTGTGGGTCGGTCTGAAGTAAAGAGGTTCGCCGAGTAGGCGTACCGGCCCTCACGGGCTCCAGACGTCCCCGCACAACCTGAAAGGTACCGTGGGGTCCCGGGGCGGTACTACGGAAAGAGTCTGACCTTAGACGCTCGCAGAGAACAAAGACGGTAGTCCAACCCCGACAGGACTTCCGCACCGGGACAGAGGGACAGTCTAATGTCCGCAGGCCTCCGTCCCGGTGCGGAGGTGAGATTTAAAAAGTGATGCACCCCCGACCCTGACGCAGTAGAGATAGGTTGGTCTCTACCCTGTGCTCTGCGACTAAGATCTTGTTCGTAGGGCAGACGGAAGGGATGGAGGAAAAAAAAAAAAGTTGAAAGGTCAAAGGTACTCGTTTAGGCGGAGGACGACGACCAGAGAACCAAACTAATCTCGTCAGTGAAGATTCGAACTTTTATGGGTTCAACTCCCTTCTTCTTTTTCAGTCTTTTTTTTTTTTTCTTTTCTTTATTCCCTACTTTTGAGGTAGGGTGTCAACAGGACTGCCTTCTAAAAGAATAGAGGGCCGATGTCAGACACCCAGAGACACGAATTATTGGGTCGTCTAGAACAGGACGCGTTCTCTTGTACTGTCCGAAAGTCCGACTTTCGGGACGCGTCGTCCTGAAAAGAGGACGCTCCGGAGGGGGCAGAAGGGTCCGAAGTAGGAACCTCGGTTCCTCCGTCCGGGCTGGACCCTCTCCCCTGCCTCCCTGGAACAAATGACTACCGGTGACACACGGGTCGAAACGAAGCCTGGGGTTTGTACGTGCCAGGTCTAACCGGAGGGGGGACGAGACACACCACCCGGATTGTCTGGGTAAAATGTCTACCCCTTTGACTTTGGGTCCGTTCTCCACCCCCATAGGGTTCACTCCGGGTTCCAGGGACCTCCTACCCTTGGGTCTCGTCGCTCGGATATGGTCCGGGAGTGAAAAGAGGTCTGAGTCAAAGCGGTACACACACTATTGGTCCATCCGAGGCTACCAGAGGTTCTAAGTCTCCCGGGGTCACACTCACGTGTCTCTTCCTTCGGTCCCGCAGTCAACCTCGTAAAACTCCCTCACGACACCTGCCACAACGAAACCTACCTCCCACCGGCCCCCACGGACGACCCGGTGGGACGTCTTGTGCGGAGGTGTGTTCGAACTACTCGTGAAAGAGTGAGCAGAGGGTGGACCACTCGACGGCGCAGAACGACCCGGAGTGGAAGGAGTAGACATTTCACCCCGGACACTGGGGTCCCCTACCCGGAAACACACTGAAGACGTCCCAATTATCTCCGACCCACGGGTCGTGAGCCCCTGACCTCCCGGTGGGAAGTGTGGCGAGGACCCTCATCTCAGTTAATTTTCACTTTAGGGGACACTCGCATTGAACGAGAGTGAGGCCCTCTAACGAAAGTCACACCTTCGAGTACTTCACCAGGAGGAGCACCAAGAGGTGACCGATCCGGTAATAGACTCGACCTCCCAGACCTGGCCTTCACCTCACGCCCACTGAGCTCTTCCCGACCCCCGCGGAGCGTCCTCGTCTGGGGTCTAACTTTCTGAGGACACTCCTACCAGGCCTTCCACGCTCTAAATCGTGTTTCCACTCTCACTACCTCTCTCTAAATCGACCTCTGACTCTCGACAACTCTCCCACCTCCCCACGACGAGATGGAGACCCCGTCACCCGGGGTGTCCGTTCTCGGACATGTTGGACTGGCACACCCGAGGTATGTTACGTCCCATCCTTGGGGCCCCTTCCTTCGACCCGGAGATGTCCCGGTCCTGCAGCACAAGACCCCCGCCTGCCCCAGTCGTGGTTCCTGTCACCGGTCCGATGGTGTGGACCTTCTGGAGACGGACGAGGCCCGTGGTCGTCAGTGGTCATGTTGGTCTCTACTGAAGGACCACCACGTGATCCGTGGGGGGTCGAGGGTCTACGGAGAGTCCGGTCCTCCTCCTGTCTACCTGTCACACTGCACCTCACTACTCCCCGACCCCTCTCCGTCCCCGGGTGCCCCCTGGGTGTCTCCCCGACCCGAGTCTCTCGCCCCTCGAGAGGGTGTCTCCGCTCGAGGGTCGTCGACCCCACAGAGGAGACCCGGGAGAAGGAGGAGGTATCGTCGGTCTCCCCACCTGAACTCTCCACTAAGGACGAGACCCACCTGGTACCCCGGTCTTCAGGTCGTCTCAGTGAAATTGGGATAGGTCGACATGAAAACGGACCACACTCTCCAACCCCAACCCCCACCCCTGTCCCGACCTCGGGGACGGACCCTTCTTGTCCCTTCAGAACGAGTGTTAGACGAGAAGTGCCTGGTCCGTACCTCCTGACCCTGAGACCCTTCCACGACCTGTGTAAAGCGTGGTGCAGCGAGAAGTTTCGGAGAGGAGAAAAATTAACAATATTTAGTACAATATTATTGACCAGTACTACCTTCTCACAGGGCGGGTCTGATTCCATTACTTGAGGTGGGGGTGGCAGTGGGGTCTCCTAGTAGGACTCAAGGGACCCGACCGGGACGGTGGGTGAGTGACGAGTTGACGAAACTCCGTTTGGGGTCCGAAGGAGAGCAAAATAGAGGTGGAGAGAGTTATACACGGACATTTTGGATTCTAAGAAAATTTTTTGTCAGTACTACAGTGATAGTGGGGATTTTATCGTCGCTAAAGAATCATAGTTTATAGGTTCACAAGCGTAAAGGAGTAACAGAGTGTAAAAAATTTTGTCGCATAACCTAAGGTTTAGGTTTATTCCAAATTCGTAGTTTTAAAGACCGTCATTCAATAAAGACTTAGATATCTAAAGGAAAGGAGAGAGAAAACAGAGAGGATGGTACTTCGACGACTTCTTTGAACAGACAGACAGACAGACGCCGAACAGACGGAAGACCCAAAACGTCCAGAATAAGGAGCCAACACCGAGACCCTTCCTCCGACCGAGACCTCGACCAGCCTAGACCCAGACCCAGATCCAACGTCCACTGTACAGCCTGCACCAGAAAAGACGCCACGACCACCGGTCTAACCATGGGTGTGGGTAATTGAGTGCCTCCACTGGTCCACCACTGAGCCAACGAGACGTGTGTGTGTTTTACGACGGCTTTCAGTTCCCACTTTCGGATCGGGGAAGGAGGAGGCTGAGGACCACGAATGGACGAAGAGTCTCCCCCGGTCGTAGGACACGTCAGGAAGGTCTAGAAAGAGAGGTTTCTTCGTGGGTGGTACGGTGCACCTGTAGGTTGAGACGAGAAAAGAAATGTTTTGTTTAACCTAGTGTAAGCTGTGTAACTAGACATCGGCGTAAGCGAATCTCAGTATTTAATGCTTGTAAAGGTACAGTGGTGGGTCTTTCGATGAGTAAAAATAGGTATTTGTAAAGTCTCACGAGAATCTTGTCGGGTTGGTTTTGTGGTAAGAGGGTGGGTTTCCTTTCAGCCTATAAAGGCGTTAAAATAGATCACAGGTGAGTCTTGAGTCAAAGGAGACTAATTTAGTATGTGCAAAACAATGTACCAAAAATGATTTCAATAAAAGTTTCCTTCTAGGTATATACGTCACCTCTCTAGCGAGTCTGACGAATAGCTACAGGGCGGGGTGGACAGAGAGAAAGAGAAAAAAGAGACATCAAATAGACGGCTCCTGGGACCCAGAAGGAAGACGCCTCGGAGGGTCGGACCTGTGGGACCACAGTGACGAGGACAAGGAGACTCGACTGGACACAGAGAACACTTGACCGTAGTCGCATCCCACAGACAGGTAGGTTTCGACGTACCGCGAACAGGCAAAGGTACTGCGGAACCGGCCACTGTCGGCGGAGGATGTAGGTAGTCAAGTGCCCCCTTAGAGTCTTGCCACCACTGTCTCTGGGTAGTGAGGAGACGGAGAGAACCGACCTTGTGTAGGGGGGTAAGGGGACTCCTCCGTGCAGACGAGGGATCGACGACCAATGACCCCGTCCGTCAATCTCTCCTACCTGCCAGTCCCCTGTTCGAACCATGAGAGGGAAATAAATGATCAAAAGTTTTGTTACTCGAAACCGCTAACACTCCAAGGGGGGTCAGTAACACTTGAGTACTAAACCCGCACTACACAAAGTTAGACAACGGCGATATTAGACGTAACCAGGAAGTTGACAGGGTAGAAGTCGAACGCCTCTGGAAAAGCAGAACTGGGGGCTCAGGAAGGTGTACTGGGTCCCGAAGAGACTGGCGTAGAGCGAGAGGACGGACACCCGAGGGTCGAGGACCCCAACTGGTGCAGAGGTCCCGCAAGGTCCAGGAAACTTACTGTCTAATGTAGTTCTCCGACGAAAGACCGTGAAACTAGGGACCAAACCAGGAACAAAGGCTCGAAAAGTAAACCGATACTTCAAAATCAGAAATTCTATTTTTTTTTTTTTTCGGTTTAAATCCGAATGTCTTAAAATAAATTAAAGAGCTGAAACAGAGAGGAAAAGGAGTGTAACTGTCTGAACCAAGGATCACTGTAATTTTATTAATACATAAGTGAAGTAGAAATATGTTTATATCAAAGTCTTATAGTGACGGTTATAATAATAATTGTTAAGTTAATGACTCTTAGTAAAGTCTGAAAAGAAAAACTTTAAGAAAGACAGGAGTACCATATTGGGAACCCTTATCTACCACTTTGCTGACAAGTCTGAGTGAAGTCTACTAAGGAAAGACACAACAATACGATGGTTAGGCTATGGGACGATCTAAGAAACCAAAACAAAACGAAAATCGAAAATCTCTAACAAAAAACTTTTAAGTCGGAACACATTAATGTGTCTTGTAACCGTGCAAGTCCTCTAAGAGCGAAGGAGGGGGCCGAGGGACGAGGAGGTAGGACAGACAAAGGAAGAGCCCCATGTCTGAAAAGGGAGGAGTTCACAAACGAAACTTGAAGGTAGTAAAGAATTTATACACGTATAGTACCTGTCTAAGGATAGGAACGCAAGAAGAGACGTGTACGAGGAGTGGGGTAAAGAGATTGTTACATAGAGACACCAGTGGTTCTCACCCGCACCAGGGTAGAGAGGCAGGGGTCACGGACCACCCCAAACTCCGTAGGACCCACCCCGATGCATAGACAGGCTCCTACCTATCTCCAATGGTACCTTGGCGTCGGTTCGGACCCTTCCCTCGGAGCCTCGGAGACTCTCTTCCGTTTCCCCCCGCGGTCCCTGATCTCCCGAACCCCCTCCCCCTTCCAACTCGTCCCAGAGGTGAGTCCCGTCTCGAACCCTTAGACACGTCTCACGTCGAGGAGTCAGCCAAGGACCGTTCGCGTCCCTCCGTCTCGTGCCATCAACCCTATGTCCTGCACACACGGTGAGCCTTGGGTCCGAGACGGCCACTGAACCAGTGGGAACACCCACCTCCACCGTCTCCTGGGGGGAAGGAGACACGAGGTTGTCGGACGACGGGGTGGGGATTTTATATAGAACCTCACGGCAGCCATCCCCTCCGTAGATGAGAGACGAGTTTACCGCGTGGGGTTTAAAGGTCAGGGGAGGTGGCGGGTCGTGGACCGTACCGACTCGTCTCCTTTCTTACGAAGAACCTTTGGGTCTGGACCCAAGTCTACCAAAGACGGTACCACACGTAGACCGATTACCCGAGCCATCCACAGCTCGAGGCATCTCTCAACCACACCCCTGCGTCCCCGGTGCTCACCCCTCGAGAAAGGGAAGTGCACCCGTCCCCCCTGGTGGGGGGACATGGTCGTCGTGGCGGCGGGTCTGACAGACGTGGTTCAGGGCTTTCCGCCCCAGTCAACGTAAACCGGCTCCCCACGCACCCCGGGCCCTCACTCTACCCTACCGACCCGAACCCACCGGGGTCCCTCCCCTCCTCACACCCCAATCCCCACCACTCGTAAGGGTGCACCCTCACACAGCACGGTCAAACGGTCTCGACGGAGTGGGGTCCACCGAACTTGGTGTCCGTAAGGAAGAGAGGGCCAACCCGACGCTCAGACTTCGGTTCCCCACCCTTCCCGGCGTGAGGGAGGGCTCCGGGGGCTCCTCCGAGGAGGGACGGAGGCAGAGGAAAGAGGTGAGGCGAGCCTGTACACGCCGGAGAACGTACGTCGGGAGGACCGGATGCAAGGAAGAGTGGGTTCGGTGTTCAAGGGTAGTATCATTGTCATCGAACTAGGACTGTCGCCTAGTTCAACCGGTTGGACCGGGGGTGGACGGAAAAGTCTGAGTGGGTGTAGTCGGAAGGAGAGAATGATAGGTCTCGGGTCACAAATAGGTACCAAGGTCCTCTATGGTCCGGTGAGGACAAAGAAACGTTCCCGTTGTGGGAGGCCTCGGAGCGGACCGGTGAGGATATGTAGGACGTTTCGGGATGAGTTAGTTGTGATGGAGCAGTGCGAAGGGAACTGGAGACGGACGGAGTCGTTCTACTTAGTGCGAGGGGACTCGTGTCCGAGCCTGAGCCGACCGTCGGATGTGGAGAATCCTCGACACACCAGTACCCTTTGAGAAACTCGGGGTCACGGGAGTAGCCATCTTACCCCTACTATCACGCTGTGACGGGTGCACTCGACAACACCTGCATTGCCCTAACGTACCACGACCCTCACCACTCGTGAGTTCCCCCCAACCAATATCACTGTCGTTGTACCGAGTCTCGGGGCCCGTGGGAGCCCGTGGGACCCCTGCGACGACGAGGGCCAAAGAACGACACAGGTGTCCACGACCACTGAAGTCCCATCGGTTCAGGTCCAAAAGCCCGAGATCGAACGAAGTGACAGAGACTCAGTGAGTAGACTCCCGGACGTTCAGTACCGTCTGTCCCAACCCCCCGTGGTCCCTTAGACCTTCAGACGACACGCCAGACGACTGTGGACAGGAGAGGTCGGTCGCACCCCCGGACCCTCCAAATTCGGTGAATCGTCCTGCCTCCGCGGACCCTCCGGGACCGAAGAGTCGACCGTCCGCTGTGCTCGGAAACCCTCGGGGCCCCCTGAACGGAAGGTGTGGACGTCGAGGTACGCGAGCACACATGTTTGTGGGATAAATGCAGACTAATGTTTGGTAATCACGTTAATCCAATCGGGGAGAGGGTACACGACCCGGACCTCGGTCGACACGACCCCCGGTCCTATCTTATCGTTTGTCGAAGGGCGTCTCCGCCACGGACGAGCCGGCCGAGAGCCCCGAGGTCCTTGGGACGAGAGAACCCGGACCCTCGGCCCCGACGTCACAGAGACCCAGTCCCCGGCGAAACGTGGAGGACCTCGACCCTATCCCCCTCCCGGTCCGCCCGAGTCCGGTCCAGTGGACTCCCCGCGTCAGGAAGGGGCCCTCGTGACAGAGAGAGTCCCGGGAGTAGAAGCGAGACGACGACAGACCGCGGTCCACTGGGAATCAGCACCCCCGGCGGGACACGAGACATCTCATAAATCGTCGTGGGCGATCTACGGTCGTCGTGGAGGACTCGGTCCAGATACAAGGTTGTGACAGGGGGCGTGTACAGTTCACAGGGGCACCGGACTTGGAACGAAACCGTAAGCCGACGTAACAGGACGGCGATGCGACGAGACGACCGCCACAACGGAGCAGTCGCGACTCCGGTGGGGAGGCGGACAAGGGCGGGGCCGCGAGAAAGGAGGGCCGGCCGTCGTCGGAAACTTCGGGTCTGTGAGGCAGTGGAGACCGGGACGCGGGGGATCCCCACGGGCTCAGTCTCTCTATGGTGTGCGACGAGGGGACTGGGAGGTGCAACTCGTGTCGGGGTCTGACGACCTGAATTTTCCCGGTAGACTCGGCTCGTGAACTGGTCCTCTTTCTCCTCTCCGGCGCCCGACAAACAAGACCCTCAACCCTCACTCGCGCGCCAAGAAGTCTCGGGCCGACCTCCACAGGAGGAGGGAGGACGGACGGGCGACTCAGGAGCCGACGAGGAGGGGCGCACGTGGGTCGGGGTCGAAGGGTGAGTCCTGAGAACACTCGTACTCGGGGTTTGAAGGTGAGGGGACTTAATCCCGGAACAGAAGGTCCACGTCCCCAGAGTGTCGACGACAGTGGACCCTACATAGGTCCTGCGCCGACGAGTGTACGTCTGGGCTTGAAGTGGTGCCGAGCCCTAACGAACTTCGATACGGTCCTGAAGGACGGGTCGAGGGGACGGACGTGGACCGTTGCACTGAAGCGACGCAGAGGGGGCTCTCACACAGACGAGGATGCTACTGGTCAGGAGCACCAACCGGACCCCGACCCTGAGACCCCTGTACCCTGGAAGCCACGGCATCAACCCTTTTAAGGTCCTCTTTACGCCTCTCGGTCAGTGGGTAAACAAAGGGTAGGGAACTAGCCCGAACTGGAGCACTGAGTAAAACCGGTTGCCCTACACCGGTCACCCTACGACCGTATTGTCTAAGGGGGGTCTATGGGGTACGAGGTCCTAGACGCTGTAAGCGGTTGAAGGAACCACATTTAAGAGGATGGTACCGACTAAGGTTCGACGGTCGCACTGCAGTGACTTGTACCTCATTTCTTCTCTCCTCGTGCCGGCGAGAGGCCGAGTAGGGTTCCCACACCATCTCGGGTCACACACAATGTGTCGGGACTCCCAGGTACTCGAGACGAGAGGAGGATCCTGACGGGACACGTGTTGGGACCGACCGGACGCCTCCCACTCTGGTGTATCCCCCCGTCCACCAGGGTCGGTACTAGGAAGGTCTGGTCGGGTATCGGTCGAATGAGGGTTCGTGTCCTCTCCTGAGTTGGTTCCGGGTATCTCGGCGGGTGGACTAAGTTTCGAGTGGAGTGTACATACCCACTTGGAGGACCCCAGTCTTCTTGACTTACAGTCAGATGCCTGAGTGTTCGAACAACACTTTAAGACAACAAAATTCGTTGACGGAACGAAATTACCATAACAAATTCGTTAAGAAGTAAAAACCTCTCCAAAGAATGTTTCGTCGTCGACCGACTGTGTGTCGACAAGTATGACTCCACACACGTGACAACCATATAACGAACACAACTCAGATTAACAATAAAATTTAGTGAATCTTTTTAAATGTGAGACTAAGACGTTCGTTACCCTCAGTAGTGAATGTGGGCTTCGTCTCACCGTCCCAAGGGAGAATGTAATCGTTTCGGTCGTAAGTAGGAACTTCTTTACTGGAGTCAAGGTATAAAAGTATGTCTCGTCGTGTACACGCGAAATACCGGGCCTCTCTCCTCTGACGAGACAAAACATGCTTCTACATGCAGAACGTGGCCGGTTCGTCACGCCGACTTCCGTCCTCTCTGGTGGTTTGGGGAGGCTTCTCTACTACCACTAACGACCCTATCTAACCGTACTGACCCGGTACGTCCTGACAGCTCCCCGTGGCACGACATTGACCGTCACAAAAAAGAATTACAGTGTGTTTTTGGTACCACAGAATCTTGGGTACTATAGAAGTTGAACTGTTTTATTTCGTAGTAAAAAAATAGTGGGGGTGATCTGGTGGTCCGGGAGATATCCGTGAGCCAAATCACGAGACGAAACCGGTACAACTGTAAAAGTAAAAATTCGCATAAAAGTAAAAGGTCATCCGGGACGTTCAATATTTCGACCAGGGTAATTAGTCCAAAGAGACCTCCAAACATCGTCCTACTACCAATCTGGGCCCGAGACCCAGGTCTGGACGGGGGCCGGGACACTTGGGCTCGAACAACGAGTCCTGATTAATGTGCGGACAGAGGTCCCAACCGGCCGAGGTCCCCGGACGACTGACACCGGCACAGGGAGACCGGTACTGGAGGGAGGATTGTCGCGACTCTCTCGGACAACCGCTGTGTGAAACACTTGTCGGGTCGTGGTCCGACCGAGGACACACCAGTAATGGTAGGGACACGTACCATAGGACTCGGCGTCGACACCTGCGTACACAGGACCCGGATCTCTTCCCCGACTTGAACTGGGTGCCCAGACCGGTGGTCGGCGAACGAAGGGAGAGTGCGGGGCCCAACTGGGTCTCGGACGACTCGGACGGCTGGACGGGTCCTGGGGACCCCAAAATGGTAGGGGCTGGGGTCGCAGGTCCGCGGCGGAGTGACCCCTCGTCTCCGTTTCCCGACTGGAACTCAACCCGACGTTCCACTTCTCGCGACTGTCTGCAAATAAAGATTTTATCTTGATAGACCTGTTGGCGAATAATTGACCCCCCTTCCCTCACGATGAAGTCCGGACTGTAATATTTCCGTAAAAGGAAATTCTCGAAAAGGACTTGAAAAGTGTGGTCGAACCGACAGTCCTCGTCCCGTCTCTCTCGTCGGGGAGTAGGGTCCAGGACCTTCCCGATGCCGGTCTACTCGGTACTCGACGGCACTGCCTGTGCTGCAGGAGGTCTCCCGAGGCCCCGGGACAGTGCACCGACGTCGTAGGGTGTGACACCGACTGTCCATCCCCTGACACAGACCGGTAGGTGCCGGGGAAGGTGACGGGGCACGTCCAAGAAGTGTAAGGAGTCTACCGGTCCGGAATCTTACACACAAGTGTAGACCCCGGTCCCGAGTCGACCACTAGTCTTGGTTCGGAATCAGAGACTGGTGGTAGTCTCGAGTCGTCCTGAACACCCCCACCCTCCCGACCCGGTCCGCAACAGACTCCGACCCCTGGCCTCACCCGTAGGTGGAACCCCAGGGAGGGAGGCCAGAGGGACTTCGACCGAGCAGGAGTCGAGGGACTTCGTGTCCGCCGAGACCCTCTCGTCTCCGGACACTCCAAGGGCTCGTAGTCGACTCGCTTGGTTACACAGACATCTCTATGAAAGAGAGCCGGCGAAGGGAGGGGAGGCCGACGAGTCGAGTACCAGAACCCTACCTCGACCCGTCCAACCCCCTCCCGGTGTCCCGGAGGGCATTCACCCTAGGTCTCGTTGCTACGGGAGGGTCTTAGCTCCTTCGAGTGCCCAGAGTCGACCGGAACCGAGACCCGAGATCTAGACGGAGCCCCCGTCGACCCTCGAATCGTTCTATGGAATCGTTCAAGGAAGTCCTCTAAGATAAACGTGTAAGAGGGGGGTGGAGAAGTCTATAAACGACACTTCGAGTGTAATACGGAGAAATAATTTTGACAATTAGTTTCCTTTTACGTTTTCGACCTTCTTTACCCTCACTTCGAGCACCTCCCACCCTAACAGGACCTCAACCCAGTCTTACGGAGGAGGACCGATTTGGGTCCGTCTTGACCTTCCCGGAGGAACACATGTCCGTCGGAAGACGGAGTCAAAGGGGTCCCACGAATCGGAGGTCTTCCGGGTCCTGGACTCTTGTCATGAGAGGGGAATAGACGTAAAGTGAAAGATAAAGTTAATGGACACCAGTTGACGTCAGATTTTATCCTTTCAAGCTCTTTGTTTGTTGAGCATTGAAAATGTGACACACGACAAGAGTCATCGCACTACTTTAGAGTGCGACAGAGAGGGGTGGACCGGACCCAGCACTCGGTAGGGAAACGGTCGCATAGGTGTGGCATGTATGCTGGGCGGGTAAGTATGTCCTTCTTTCTTTCATGTGTACATATCCCAAGGCTGGACAGGTCCCAAAGTCCGTAAGTAAAGTCCCCCAGAATTCTACACAGGAGGAACCTATTTACCCCTTTACTGATATTACCATTGACTTGTACACATGTCTCGAGTGGTATTGAGTCCATGTGAAATCACGAAATACAGTCAAGTCAAGTCAAGTCAGCGAGTCAGCACAGACTGAGAAACACTGGGGTACTTGGTGTCGTGCGGTCCGGAGGGACAGGTAGTGGTTGAGGGCCTCAGGTGGGTTTGGGTGCAGGTAGCTCAGTCACTACGGTAGGTCGGTAGAGTAGGAGACAGCAGGGGAAGAGGAGAACGGGGGTCAGGGAGGGTCGTAGTCCCAGAAAAGGTTACTCAGTTGAGAAACGTACTTCACCGGTTTCATAACCTCAAAGTCGAAGTTGTAGTCAGGAAGGTTATTTGTGGGTCCTGACTAGAGGAAATCCTACCTGACCAACCTAGAAGAACGTCAGGTTCCCTGAGAATTCTCAGAAGAGGTTGTAGCGTCAAGTTTTCGTAGTTAAGAAGCCGCGAGTCGAAAGAAATATCATGTAGTGATTTCCTTTAATTGGAACTTATAAGTGACTTTCCTGACTTCGACTTCGAGGTTATGAAACCGGTGGACAACGCTTCTCGGCTAATTAACCTTTTCTGGGACTATGACCTTTTCTGACTCCCGTCCCCCTCTTCCCCTACTGTCTCTTACTCTACCAACCTCCCGTCCTCCTCTTCCCCTGCAGTCTCTTACTCTACCAACCTACCGTAGTAACTTAGTTACCTGTACTCAAACTCGTTTAAGGTCATCTATCGCTTCCTGTCCCTTCGGACCACACGACGTTAGGGACCCCAGTGTTTCTCAGCCTGTACTGAATCGTTGACTCGTTGTTGTTGTTGTTGTTGTTGAACGATTGAGTTAACTGAGAGTATTGTAGGTCCCTGGTAATAAAAGTAAAATGTCTACTTCTTTGATTTAGTGAGTCGATTAGAACGTCGTTGTACTTGTCTCCGTCTCCGAGGAGATACCTCCTTTGTGTTGGGGGACTTCGGGACGAGGTCTGAGTGGGTACAGATGACTCGTTCCCACCCCTGTCCTGGTCGGTCGGGACAAGACTCGGACGGGACATGACTCGGACGGGACGAGGAACGACAACCCTCTGGAACTCGTTTCGTGTGAGGAACTAAAGGAGTGACGATTCTACCTGTAGCCACGAAACAGGTGCCAGGTCTCGACAGGACTACAAAGTCACTCTACTACCCGTGTCTCCACAGGACTTCTGACACTTCTCGACGGGTCCCTGGTCGAATGGAGACTCTCCCGTTGTCCTCCTCCATTCAGAAGTAACTCGTGAAATCTCCAAACAGTTAAAATAACTAGCAAAGTTCCTTGATCGAAAAGCAACGTAACTAAAAGAGACAACACAAGGACGTAAGCCGAAAAAACTGAGGACGAAAATAAAAATAATACAGGAAGGAAGACGAGCGAAAGTGAAATAAGTGAGAGGAAAAAGACCCAAGAGTTCCACCTTCGGAACTTTGAAAAGTAGAAAAGATTACAATTGTGAATCACGATATTTTAAGGGAGAGTCGCGACGAAATCGGTACAGGGTGTCTCAAGTCATACAACGTGAAAGTAAAACTAGACTAAGTTACATAAAAATAAAGGGAAACCTGAAGGTGAGACTACGCACCTAATTCACAAACCTCTAAAAGGACAACAGAAAGACGATAAATAAAGAGTAACCTAAGGTACCACGACCTCTGACGTGATGTGAAGGTTAATAAAAATTAAAAAACTCCAAACAAAATACCCGGTTCTCTACCAGACAGAACACAATACAAGACGTTCGTGAACTCTTCTTTCACACAGATAACCCCAACCCACTTCCCAAGTCACCTACAACCGAACTCGGAGAACGACTCCTACAACAATGTAAGAAGAGACAGGAGGAGTAAAAGACAACCCACCAAAACGACAACAACCCTCTCGTCACAACTCCAGAGATTGACGTAAACACCTGCACAGAAAAAGAGGGAATCGAAGAGAGTCAGAAAAAGAAGTATATGAAACGTCGAGTCTACAACAAGGATAAGTAAATCCCGACAATACATAACGACTACATAACCGTGATTGTGGTCACGAGAACTAAAACTAATTACAAAACGTACTATATTGAAGAGGGTAGACAAAGAAAGTCGGGTGGACATAGAGCTATGGACTTCATTCAGAGAACGTCCGAAGTATATCAAGTCAATACAACCAATTGGATGAGACTGTTAGAGACATAAAATTAACCGTATAAATCCAGTAAATATATATTACATTAATAACCATTACAACAGAATTTTTTTTCCTACGACAAAGTAAAAAACAAAAGGTAAACAAGAAAGACTAAAAACAACTAGAGAGAAGAAAAAGAACGGAAAGATACCCAAGGAAATTTTCGAAAACATCCGAAGACGAAACTAGACAGACGTCACAATAACTCTCGTAGAGAAAAACGTCGATAAAATCCCCGACAAGATCAACAATATGATGTGTATACGTCGAGTAGTCTCGGACGACCACAACAGTGAAATGGTCAAGTTCGTTTCTCGTCTTTTGAATGGAGGGAAATGCAGAGTAATGGTAGAAAATAAACATTATATTATCTCACAAGAGACATGTATTTGAATCTTGGAGTCTGTTACGATGTTATAAACGTAGTTGACAGTCTGTATTGGTATTTTTTCATAACGTAAATCGACATAAAAAATAAGAAAGGCAACAAGTAGGAAGGAACGACCACCACCCCCAAATCTACAGGGTGGTAAGAGACGGAATAACAAAGGGAAGAGAGATCTCTTGGTGGAAATCGGTAGAGATTCCCATCAAGACGAGTGTTCTGTTTAAGAGACAAAAGGAAATGGACTCTTACAGAACTAAAGGGGGAGTGAGAACCTCCTACAAAAGTGACCTATATACTAAGACCCAACTGTCGAGAAAATAGAGTCAGGAACTTTGCACAAAAGAGTGGAGGAAGGTCGGAGGTATTAAGGACTACTCTTTAAGTGACAGCAAGGTTAACGAAAGGAGGAGTCCCATTTCACAACAAAAGGAAACCAACGAAAGGTCTAAAAGACAAAAACACCAAAAGTCTTTGGACTGTTTCTACTTAGAAACACACCTAAAGGAACCAAAAGGCTATACCCCGAGAGAACGGAAGAACTTAGAAATACGAATACAAAGTAAATTAAACCCTCTACAAGTCGGTAAAGAAAGAACTCCTTGTAATAGGTCGAGGAGAGAGAAAGAGACCCTGTGACTACTGTCCTTAGAAACACTATCAGGGTGTGTATGGACTCCAAGACAATCACGAAAAAAACGCTCCCCCCCCCCGCCCAACGTGAAAGAGATATAACGAGTCTAAACCACTCACACACAGACAATCGACGAGTCAGTACAGGCTGAGAAGTTGGGGTACCTGACACCGGGAGGTCCGAGAAGACATATACCTTAAGAGGTCCGTTCTTATGATCTCTCCCAACGGTAAAGGAAGATGTCCCGTAGAATGACTGGGTCCCTTACTTGGGTCCAGAGGGTGTAACGTCCACCTAAGAGATAACAAACTCGGTGGTCCCTTCGGATTAAAGGTAGAACTTCAAGTGCCTAAGAAGGAAGATAAGGGAGGTAAGACGACAACTCAAACAGGTGACTCAAAATTTTAAAGTCGATAACATAAAAGGTCAAGATTTGAGAGTTAGTCAATAGAAATATAGAAGGTAAAGAAACGACTGTAAAGAATAAAGAAGTAAACAATGTTCAACATTAACAAGAATCTTGTAAAGTACTTCCGACGAAATTTGAGACACAGACTATTAAGATTGAAGAGACGGTCAAGTGACAACCGTAGATAACTAGTAGAAAATAGTGAACCAAACTCTAGTAGGACGAGAACCACACCACTCATGAAGAGTTACCTTTGAAACCTGTAAACCCGATAATGCAATATCCGAGACCTAGAGTGAATTTAGACAACCTCGACTGAAAACTGCGATACTACTCTTTACCCCAATGACTAAAGAATAACGGTCCCACGGAACTGACCACTCCCGTTCAAGTCTCGAGTGGACCTCAGGAAGAGGTTCAGAAAGGACGAAGTAGTGGCGGGGAGGTGGAAGAGTAGTCGAGGAAGTAGATACCGGAACCGACCCGGAGAGAAGACACGGACGGAGACCCCCAGTACCACAGTCATCGTCCGGGTCAGAGGAGTCCCCTCCTCCAATCGGGTCCTAGCCCTCGACATCCCGGTCCACCGGGGACGTCTGGGAGGGGATATGATCCGAGTCTCCGGAAATTACCCTCGTGTCTAGGACCGATGGTAAAAGGACCACGTGGAATTCGAATGACGTCACTATACCTTAAACTGACTTACGAAGTGTCCGGTTGAGTTTAGTGAGTAGAAATCCTCGGAGGACCTATCGACAGAGAGTATGTATCTTCGATATCTCAGTACTCTTCTCCCTTGTCATACTAGACTCCCTACCATGGGTTGTCATCTTACTACTCTCTCTGAGCGACGAAGGATTGAAGTTTTGACCCGAGGTACGGAGTCCCTAACATCTCCTAAAAGTAGTAATAGTTGTGGACACAGTAGTAGTTGTGATTGTCGTAGTAGGTAGTTACAACAGGAGTAGTGGTAGTGGTAATAGTGGTAGTATTGGTAGTAGTGGTAGTATTGGTAGTGGTGGTAGTAGTGGTTGTAGTGGCAGTGGTAGTGGTGGTAGTGGTGGTGGTGGTAGTGGTGGTGGTAGTAGTGGTTGTAGTCGTAGTAGTGGTGGTAGTGGTGGTAGTGGTGGTGGTGGTGGTGGTGGTGGTGGTGGTAGTAGTGGTAGTGGTGGTAGTAGTGGTGGTAGTAGTGGTAGTAGTGGTGGTGGTAGTAGTAGTGGTGGTGGTGATAGTGGTGGTAGAGGTGGTGGTAGTAGTGGTAGTGGTGGTGGTGGTAATGGTGGTAGTGCAATGGTGGGAGTAGTGGTAGTGGTGGTAGTGGTGGTGGTGGTAGTGGTGGTGGCAGTAGTAGTAGTGGTGGTGGTGGTGGTAGTAGTTGTGGTAGTAGTGGTGGTAGTAGTAGTGGTAGTGGTGGTGGTAGTGGTAGTGGTAGTGGTGGTAGTGGTGGTAGTAGTAGTGGTAGTGGTGGTAGTGGTAGTGGTAGTGGTAGTGGTGGTGGTAGTAGTGGTAGTAGTGGTGGTGGTGGTAGTAGTGGTCGTGGTAGTGGTAGTAGTGGTGGTAGTGGTAGTGGTAGTGGTGGTAGTGGTAGTGGTAGTGGTAGTGGTAGTGGTGGTGGTAGTAGTGGTAGTAGTGGTGGTGGTGGTAGTAGTGGTAGTAGTGGTGGTAGTAGTGGTAGTGGTGGTGGTGGTAATGGTGGTAGTGTAATGGTGGGAGTAGTGGTAGTGGTGGTAGTGGTGGTGGTGGTAGTAGTGGTAGTGGTGGTGGCAGTAGTAGTAGTGGTGGTGGTGGTGGTAGTAGTGGTGGTAGTGTAGTGGTGGGAGTGGTGATAGTGGTGGTAGTGGGAGTAGTGGTAGTGGTGGTGGTAGTAGTAGTGGTGGTAGTAGTAGTGGTAGTGGTGGTGGTGGTGGTGGTGGTGGTAGTGGTGGTAGTGGTGGTAGTGGTGGTAGTGGTGGTAGTAATGGTGGTAGTAGTAGTGGTAGTGGTGGTGGTAGTGGTAGTGGTGGTAGTGGTAGTAGTAGTGGTAGTGGTGGTAGTGGTAGTAGTGGTGGTAGTGGTGGTAGTAGTAGTGGTAGTGGTGGTAGTGGTAGTAGTAGTGGTAGTGGTAGTAGTAGTGGTAGTGGTGGTAGTGGTGGTAGTAGTGGTAGTAGTGGTGGTAGTGGTGGTAGTGGTAGTAGTAGTGGTAGTGGTAGTAGTAGTGGTAGTGGTGGTAGTGGTGGTAGTAGTGGTAGTAGTGGTGGTAGTGGTGGTAGTGGTAGTAGTAGTGGTAGTGGTGGTAGTGGTGGTAGTAGTGGTGGTAGTGGTGGTAGTAGTAGTGGTAGTGGTGGTAGTGGTAGTAGTAGTGGTAGTAGTAGTGGTAGTGGTGGTAGTGGTGGTAGTAGTGGTAGTAGTGGTGGTGGTGATAGTAGTGGTCGTAGTAGTGGTAGTAGTGGTGGTAGTGGTAGTGGTAGTAGTGGTAGTAGTGGTGGTGGTAGTAGTGGTGGTGGTGATAGTGGTGGTAGAGGTGGTGGTAGTAGTGGTAGTGGTGGTGGTGGTAATGGTGGTAGTGTAATGGTGGGAGTAGTGGTAGTGGTGGTAGTGGTGGTGGTGGTAGTAATGGTAGTGGTGGTGGCAGTAGTAGTAGTGGTGGTGGTGGTGGTAGTAGTGGTGGTAGTAGTGGTGGTAGTGTAGTGGTGGGAGTGGTGATAGTGGTGGTAGTGGGAGTAGTGGTAGTGGTGGTGGTAGTAGTAGTGGTGGTAGTAGTAGTGGTAGTGGTGGTGGTGGTGGTGGTGGTAGTGGTGGTAGTGGTGGTAGTGGTGGTGGTAGTGGTGGTGGTGGTAGTGGTAGTGGTGGTAGTGGTGTTAGTAATGACAGTAGTGGTGGGGGTAGTGTTGTCATTTTATCGTTACCTTTGTCGTTAGTAAAAAACTCGTGAATATATTAAAGAAAAGGAATAACGGTGTTGGAATTCTCCCTCCTCTATAATAGAATGTAAAAAGTCTACTCTTTTCAGTTTGAGTCTCTCCAATTCATTGAAAGGACTGGAGTGTGTCGATCGATCACCATCTCGGTCCTAAGTTTAAGACTAGACAGGCTACGGTTTCCGAACCGGGTATCTCGACCGTTAGCTCCGGGACTCACCCGACCTCTCAGTACCGAAATAGGGGAAACATTCGAGGGGTGTCAACCCGGTACGAGACACCGGAGACACACCAGGACCGGGGACCGGCATGAGTGAGTACGTACCACGCTTCCACTCCTCGGTCGACGAGGTTCCTCCGGACCGGTCTGCGGGGTGGGTGGGCCGGGACGTAAGGACTCGGGTACCGACGCGCACGTGTACTAGTGAGGGAATGAAGGGACCTGTGACTCGTCGGTGAACGGGACCCTCGACCAGAAGAAGGACGTCGAGGAAAAGAAGGTAAATAAAGTGGTACAATTTGTGAGGTGTAAAAGTCCCACAGTGCTTATAGTCTTAAGGGAAAGGGGTATGCACCTTTCCCTAACCGGTCCACTGAGTCTACCATCTCTTAGATGACTGTTACGTCCTCTGGACCCAAGTTAGGGACTCAACCCTTCTAGGGCACCTCTTCCTTTACCGTTGGGAGAGGTCACAAGAACGGTCTCTTAGGGCACCTGTCTCCTCGGACCGCCCGATGTAAGGTACCCCAGTGTTTCTCCACCTGTGCTGACTCACTGATTGTGAAGGTACCGTGTCTGTGCGACAGACTCCTCGTGACCTCAACGGACCAGTCCTCTGCCCAAGAGTCGGGTGCAGGTACGACCTTCCTTCCTTTGCGGACAGGATGCACAGGTGCTCTCTGTAGAGTCACTTATGCAGAGTAGTGGAGACCAACCCGGCACGCTGAACAGGCGACACGGTCCCGACCCCGGCGATCGTCAGGAGGGACCCAGGAACATTACTCCCCTCCCCAACGTACTGGTCGTCGGGGTGACCTGGTCTACCTCTTTCTTGCACACGAGGGTGTCGCGTCTGTCTGTACTTGAGTTCAGGGCCGACTACCAAATACTATTGTCCCACTACCTGAAGTGTGGACCCGGAGTGAAAGAGAGGAAGGTTTCATTCTTATCATCACTGGAACAACCGCCGGTAGTACTCCCAGTCGACTGGTCGTGTACACTGCACGAGCCTCGTCGTGGACCGGGCGTCGCCCGTGACGGTGAGCGTCAGTGGGGAGAGACCCAGGACGCCGTGGAAGCGACTACGGACCCGACGTGCTCCGACGGGTAGAACCCCGGAGAATGTTTACCGTCCACGCTCATGGGGACCAGGAACAAGCATCACAGTCTGAGATCACGGACGTCAGTCCCGGCGACAATATGTCGGGCGGTGTGGCCGTCGAGGACCTCGTCTTACGAGCCCTCTCCGGTCGTCTCCCCGGGTACTTACAAAGTAGTACTCTAAGGGCTCCTCGCACCGAGGTGTCCGTCGAAACGTGACCTAGGAAGCAGAACCACTGTATACAGGAGTGAGAGGGCAGAACAGTTGTCGCCTGCATGATTCCTCCGGAAGTGTCAATTCGTAGGCACCACCGTCTTTCTCTTTTGTTTCGTCGACTGTGAACAGGGTGTACAGGGGAGCGTCTTAGGAAAGAGTCGGTAATCGGGTCGACTCGGAGGGTACTCTGTCTGTGAGTCCCCGGCACCACCGACACCAGATGTCCATCCCTCGACCCCAGACCGGGAGTAACACGGACCACCCAGTCCGTGGACGGAAGTGGAGCGAGGGTTAGGAAAGAGATTGTACCTTTCTCCTTCGGAATTTCTGTAGGACCCCGACTAATTTGCATCTTAACCTCGCCTCAGACTCACAGAAAACCGACAAAATTAAAGAAGAATCCCTTAACTGACTTAGTGTAGAAACAGGTAAAAAGAAAACCTCAAATATATAAATTATCTATGAACCTCGAGTAAAGACTCCCTTATTTCCCCACCTCCGGTTCTTTTCGTTACGACTTAACATTGACAGGACTTCAAGTGTGAGAGCCCCCCTTCACTCTTGTGAGTGTACACACGTGTGCGAGTATGTGTATGTGACCGAGTACCCTTGTGTGCACGTATGTCCGCACTCACGTGGGTGTCTATCCGTGGACTCATGAACCTCTCCGACTCGCCGAGGAACTCCAGGTCCTTGGAGTACAGTCTACCGTGGGGACGGGGGAGGATGAACTTCGACCACGGCCCCGACCTTTCCATACCCCTGGTCCGTGGGGTGTGAGACTCCCGCCCCCACGGTAGACTGAACACCGAGGACCTTCCGGAAAACCCCGACACAGCACCTTCTAAATTTCACGAGTGTAGGAAACTGGGTTGTTAAGGGAGTGTCCCCACCTAATATTGTTTTAGAGACCCACACTCGGACACCCATACTCACGCTACTACGAGACCGTCACCCGAAACACTTACTGGTCGGTCGTACGTCCCGTCCTGACTTCCCCGTCGCCACCTCCCTCCACTCTCTCTGTTACCGGGCAGGCACCGCACCCGAGGGCCCGCCGAGCCTCTACTACACCTGAACTCAAATAACTACACCTTTCGACAGGTACCGCCCTCCATGACGTGCACTAGCGTCTCGTGTCCGTCGCACAGGGTTTACCCCGGTGAAGTGTGTTAGGAGAGAGAGAGGGGTAGTGAGGACGAGAGGTCGAGATTCCTATTGCATCTTGTACTTCGAATTTTTGGATAAATGGTTGTAAAATTACCGAGGTGTTCTACTCTAACGGTCATTAAAAGAAAGTGAAGTAGTAAGGAAATCCATAACAGAATCAAAAAAAAAAAAATTAAAAAATACTGAAAAAGTCAGTTACGAATAATGAAATTATTGTCATTTTTACGCTAAAAATACAAAAGTTCACTAAGAAGACACGGGGTACTTTCCGTCCCCGGACAGAGGTCTTACAGGGGAACCGAGTGGTATTTCCTCCCTTTCTAGGTAAATGTTGTGAAGAGTTCGTGGAGAATCCGTTCCGCGACTCAACCTCCGTAAGTGTGCCTATGGGAGTCCCTGGGGTCCGTCGGCGAGACACCGCAGTACCACTAGTGAGTGTAAAGTGTCATTTCTACCACCTAGTCTCCCCATTCACCAGCCGGTTCCAGTGTGTCGACCCCGAGATCGGTGTACCCCTCCTCCACGGACCTCTTCCCCACAAGGGAAAGGACCCCACACTTTACCAGATCGGGTACTCAGTGGTGATTCCCTCTCGAAGAGTTGACCGACTTACCTGCACCGGTTCCCTCTCAGGACCGACCGACACTCCTCACAGTCGTCCTTCTTCGTCCACTCACGGTCCGGACCCGGTCCTCCCTACCTCCACCTCTGGACCGGGGTCGTCTCACCCCACGACCTCACTTGGCCCGGGACTTCTGGGTACAAGACCCCCCGTCAAAGAGGTCGTCGTTTCACACAGTCGTCGGGACGTCTGGGATACGGACCCGAAGTCTTTCCTCGCTCCCCTTGGGACGTCCCTCTCCGACACTCTTCCCGACCCCCACAGGACGGGCACACCATAAACACCGTGGTTCTGACCCCAACAACAGTCCCGCTGGTCTCCTCCCACTTGTGTCTAGAAGTGCCCACGAGACGGTTCATTAATCACACATAACTGGTAAATTAGAGATTGTAGAGGTGCTTCGTCCGTTACGACGACCTTGACTCAGTGTCTACCCCTCTGAGCTCCAGGTCTCTCCGTCTCTCTGACCGGACTTCGGAGTGTCGGGTATCCTTCAACTCACAAACACACGGGGCCAGTTCGTCGGGAGGAGGAGTCACACTACCACAAACCTCCGTCCGTAAAGGAAACCCTTTGTAAATTCCAATCTACCCCAGCACTCCCACCCCAGGGGTCATACCTTAATCACAGGAATACTTTTCTCCTTCCCTGTGTACTAGACTCCGATGCCGTTCTTCAGGCTTTCGGTCACTCGCTCAGGAGTGGTCTGGACTGGTACGACCGTAGAGGGAGAGTCCGGAGTTGGACGTGTTGGCACACCTTATTCAGGAACTACGGACTCGGGAGTCACATGTCATAAAACAATGTCGTCGGGTCTGACCTACTCGGTAGCCGACTCGACCCAAACATGGGACGTACGACCCAGAATCGGGACGGAACAGACCGGTGTCCCGGCACTGGAGGGACTATCACTTAAATCTGGTCAGTGAGGACGGGGCCCGTCACCCTACTCCTTCACTCGACTCGTGAGAACCCGTGTACAGAATTGGAGAGACTCGACGTCCGTGGAGTCGGTACTTACTTCTTATATCAACGCAGGGGAAAAGACTAAGGAGGCTCACACTTTACTCCTTACTTTACCATCCTGTACCGCACTCAGAGCTTCCCGACGACGTCGTTTAGTGGTGTCTGTCCACCGAATTTCGTTGTTCTCACCCGGGAGAATGTCAGGACCTCCGATTTTCAGGTTTTCAGCACCCGTCCCGGCGTGACGGAGATTCCGGAGTCCCTTCCCAGGAAGGACGTAGGAGGCCGAAGACCCCGGGACGTTGCAAACGCCGACGGAGTGACAGACGGCGGTAGTAGTGCACCGGAGAGGAGGTACACAGAGACAGACAGGGGTTTAGAACGAGAAGAAAGAGAATCTTGCTACGGTCAAGAAAAGACTAAACAAAAACAACTATGTTGAGTGACACTAAAATTTTTATTTGAAATGTAACACCTTATCAAAATCTAAATATTTTTTTTAAGTCTCTACCATGTCTCTCAAGGGTATATGGGTGTGGGCAAAGGACGATAATTATTGTAGAATGTACTGACACCGCGTAAACGATGTTGATTCCTTAGTCATAACTATCTAATAATAATTTACTTTGAGACAGAAACAAGTTTAGAGTCAAAGGACGAGGTACGACTCCGGGGAGAACCGACGCCGTGCAAAAGTCTGAAAGAAACAAACACTACTGGAACTGTCAAAACTCCCTCAGTCTATAAACCATCTTAAAGAGACTACAAAAAGAGTACTAATCTGTCCCCACTACACAAAACTCTTCCTTCTTGTGTCTTTTTACGGTAAGAGTGATGTAACATAGCGCTCGGGTCCAACAGTTGTGACAAAAACTGACACCTACAACTGGGACCAGTGTCCGCTTCCGTCACAAACAGTCCAAGAGGTCACTTTCAGTGGCGGTGGGGAAGAGGTCGGACAAACCGAACCTTCCCTCGGTGACACGTCCCGGGCGCAGACCTCTCTCCCTCCCCTCCAGGACGAGGGAGAGGTCCTCCCGTCTCATAGCCGTTTGTAATAAATCCTAAAAAACCGTCCCCTCTAAACAGGTATAAACAAATAAATAAATAGGTTAGTACATAAATACAGTCATACTCGAGTTCCCACCGATCTGATCAAATAAGAAACCCCATATTAGGTACCGGTGACATAAAGACAACGACCTCAAGAAGGTCGGCGTCGGTGGCCCTCGAGAAGGACAGCTGGAACTGTACGAGGGACCACTACGAAAACCAACTTGTCTAGGAGGAAAGGACTGGGTCGTCTACGGGGCCCGAGTAGTGCACACACGGGACGAGGCAGGGTCTCAGTCGACAAGGAGGTTCCTCAGGACGGACCTCTTACCTCAATCTTCGGTTGTAGACCCACGACCCCCACGGACGACGACGACCCACAGTGACGAGGTCCGAGAGTCGGCCGTCTTGTTCCTGTACTCACGCACAGTGGTTGGGCCACGTGTGCGTACACGTCTGCAAAGGTACACACGGGTGGACATAGAGATAATTCGATCTACCCGGGAGTAGGACTACACAGGTCACGATTAGGTAGGGGTGGGGTCGGGGGAGGGGAAAAGGTTGTCCCTCTTGGGACGAGGGTGACGGACGGTGGGTGAGTGTGCTAACAGGTCGGTCCAGACGCGCACGTCACCCTAGCCTCGAGGTCCGGATACGGGGTACCCCTGTCAAATGAGGGGCCTCGTGTCTCGAGTCCGGGGAGACGGAAATCAGAGTGTGTGCGGGGAACAGGGGTACAATGAAGTCCGTCGAGGAAAGAGGAGAGTGAGAAGCGACACCCAAAGACTAGTATCTATAAAAGAAAGGTCTACAGTCTTTATGTCCTTTCGTGTCCTTCTCTAACCTTTCTGGGGTCGTAGAGGGAGGTCCGCTCGGAGACACGTACAAACCCACAGATAGGTAGGTAGGAAAAGATGGGGTTTAACATGGGACTTAGTTAGAAAGGCTCGAACGAATTATTATAGTAAGCAAGTGTCTCTTGGACGAAAGGGTTCAAACACTTGTCACCACACGAATGGTATGTCGGTCACGATACGGTCCGAGATCTTCAAGGTGCCTGTAGTGCTCCTCTCCGCTGAGAAGGGAACTCTCCAGGGGTCGGAGCCCCCACACCTCTGTCTACACGAAGTTGTCAGTGTCCTGGTCTACCTTCTGACACGGACCCTGCGTAGTACCCTTCTTGGCCACGTACCACGACTCACGAGACCGGACCAGACGTCCCAGGCCCCACGACGGGACCCCTCCCAGGAGTCACTACCAGACTTCGCACTGGCACTGACTGTCCTCCCCACTCCTACGGCGGACCGTCTCCGGGACCAGGGCCCCGTCGTCCTACGTAGAGACCCGCCGGTCGTACCGAGTCACCCCCGACGCCTCCTTAGACACCTCTGACCGACACCGGTGTCCGGACCTCTCACACCCGTCGGATGCTTCGTGTGCCCTTGGGACCGGCCTAAACTCGGCCCCGCCCCCACCCCCACCCAGTGCTAGACTACCTGAGGACCGACAGGACATTCTTCACGACCTCTCCGGTCCCCCTACTCCGGGTCCCCCTGCTCTGCTCCGACGTCGTCGGTCGTCTCTCTTGACTGCAAAGCCCACTACAGGATCACCACCACAGGGGACATCCTGGAGTACGGTCGGCCTGGGCTAGTCTTTCGGGAGGGGTTCGAGGAGAGACGGGGGCCCGGTAAAGTACGCGACCGGAGACCGGGGCCAAGGACGTGTGTGACGACGGACGGGAACCAGTGTCGAGTTCGCGAACTGAAGGGGAGCGTTCGGTCGGAGGACGAGAGGACTGGAGCCGTGATCTGCGTCAGGGTCTTCACTGAAGGACGGGTGCAGGGGACGACGACTGGGGGACCCTGGGACTTACCACTGACCCCTGTGCCGTTGGAACTGCGACCGTCCTTGCCAGGTCCCGACGACCGACGTGTTCTGCTGGGTGCACGATTCTGTTTTCCGCGTGCACAAGTGAGTGCCCCCACCTCTGAGAACCAAAACCAAGGTCCAAGGCTACTCGGTCCCTAGGGTGTGTTATACGGACTCCGAGATCTCCGACCCCCAGCCTCTACCGGGGAGTCGTCACGAGGGCCGTCAGTCCAGGCCCCCGACGTTGAGGACCGTGGACAAGGGTGGTGGACCTCACTGAATGCCGGGTCAGACCCCGACCGGTCGCACTAGTCCCTGCTCTCACGAGGTTAATGGTTTGCAGGACGTACTAATTGATCCTTTAATTATTCGGCTCGTAAGGGAGAGGTGGACCACTCGCAGAGCCTTCGGGTATTTGTACGGCCGTAGGCTTACGGTGACGCTCCGCAGGGGGGTGGGGCGGACGTAGGCAGTCGTGGACCGCTAAATACCAGGAAAGGTCTCGTAGAGGTGAGGTCCCGAAACAAGGTCTTTGACCTTGACCCAGAGTCGCGGGTGAATGACGGGTGGACCGAGACCTCTGGTAGTCCGAGTCGGGGGGTGGGGGTCGAGACTCCGACAGCGGAGGAGACGGGGACGAAACGGTAAACGTGTTACCGCCACCGTGACGGGTCACACTCGGTCAGGAGTTCCAGTCTGACCTGCTACGGGACTACCCACGACGGCGAAGGAGGGAGGCGGGACGGGCGACCTCCTCAGCGACTGGACCACTTGACTCAGACTCCAGACAGGGAACGGGACACACACCCCCCACCTAGTCCTCCGAAGACGGTGTAGAGAACCACGACGCACAGGGGGCACCCCCCGAGGTCCGTAGTCACCGAGAAATGGGGAGGAGGAAAGGACGAGGGGGAGGGTCCTCCCTCGGCCGTCATACCGTGGCCGAAACAGGGCCCGAGTCGGCGGAGTGAGAGCCCCACCCCCCGGGAGACCTGACTGGACTTAGAGAGAAAGTCAGTTCGACAGTGACGTCGGACCCGCCCAGAGAGAACGAGGACAACTTCTCGTCAAAGAGAAGGGAAACCGGCACTAAGGGTGCGCCCGAAGAGGCCCTCCTTGCCTCGACTCGTCACACTCCCGTCCAGAGTCCGCCGGCTCGTCACTCGGTACCGCGAGACTCGTCTTCGGGGCGTCCCGACCCGCCCCCCGGCACCTCCCAGTCGGTGACCAGGAGCCGAGCGTCCTCCCCGGGCGAGTCCGAGGCCCAAGGGACACGGGGTTCTACCACCACCGACACTACTCCGTGGGGACCGGGTCTCGTGCGGACCGTGCCGGCGGGGGAGGAGGGAGTGAGGAGTCCGGGCACCTCCCGTCCTACCACCGCCCCCGTAGTGTCCAACCGTCTCGAGGTCTGGGGTGGTAGACCGGGTACCAGGGCCGGAGGTGAGGGAGGGACCCACCGGTGCCTCGGACGCCGTGGGACCCCGGAGACAAACAGTAGACGTCACACCCGCTACGACGGAGGAGAGGGTTCTCCCAACACTCGGAATTTCCCTCCAGCCAAACTTCCGGGACCCCCTCGTCGGGACCCCTTCCCCTACCCTCAGGAACCCCCTCCCCTCACCGAACCCACCGGTCCTCGGCCGGGTCTCCACCCTCGCGTCGTGCCTCGACGACCTTCTACAACAAGTGGTTTGCACAACGTGATCGTCGTTAAACAGGGTGAAAACTCCAGTAAAAAGAGAACCTGAGTGAAAGCTCGTAAAGTTCGAGTAAACAGGAGACTTCATTTAAAGGTCGGTACCCGAGTAAGGTCGGTAACCAGTCCCCCTACACCCGGCCCTCCCAAGTCACAACCGTCTCCGGTCCGAGACCCCCCGACCGTTCCGTCCCCTGGGACCCTTCCACGACCCCCCCGTACCCTCGTCTTTCCTCTGGGGAGGAGACACTTCCAACCACCGTCCGTTTGAGTCGGGGTAGATCTGGGCGAGTCCTCTACTTAAGGGAAACCTAATCGTAATTCATATGAATTTTTTTTTTTTTAGTCCCGGGTCTTTTCACTCTTAATTCATCTTAAATTATAAGTAGTGCGGAGCCCTCTCCCTTCTAAAGGATTCAAATCTTGATTATGTTCCTTAGTCCTCTCTTTTATACCTGTCTAAACTGACGTATTTTTACTTTTAGAAGACGTACAGTTTTAATTTGGTGGTTTATTTTTCCGTTTTCTTATACCGGACCCTTTATATAAACGTCGTTTATACTGTCTGTCTCCGAATTAAAGAAATAATTTATTTCTCGAATATTCTTATAGACATTTTTGTATCTTCACGTATACTACATTTCAAGTCCGAAAAAAAAATTTTCTCTTCCTCCACAAATTTACTATCCCTTTTTGTTTGCTTTTAGAATGCACACCTCCTTTTTGATACGTTCGTGGTACTACAACTCTCACTTAAAATCCCTGACCCTACGAAAAAAATACTGATAAAAAAAGCAAGATAAAAGGATATTAAAAGTTTTTTTAAAATTTCTCATACGAAATGAGGCGTTTTTCACACTACCTAATTACTTATATAAACGACACAATAATGATAATTGTTATAAATAAAATTTTTTAAAATGACTACATATCAACTGAAAGTCACAACACAATTAAAGACGATATGTCGTTTCACTGAGTCAATAGATATAATTATATATATATAAGAAAAGGTAATACCGAATAATGTCCTATAACTCATGTTAAGAGACACGATATGTCATCCTGGAACAAGTAAATAGGATATATATACTCAAATGTAGACAATTGGGGTTTGAGGGTCATAGCGGTAGTTGGAGTAATGACAATAACCTTCATCGTCATTATGAGTGACAAACAATTCGTCGACGATCATACTCTACGCACGTAACGACACACACACTTCGTAAACAGTGAGTAGTAGAGTAAATTAAGTGTGTTGTGGGGACCTTTTGTCAACAATAATAGGGGTGAAGTTGTTACACTTTTGACTCCGAGTCTCTCTAATTCCGGAGACCGTCCCCATCCTACCGATTCACCCTCTACACCTAGACTTGTACCCCGAACCTAGGGTCCAACGGGGCCCCACCGATTCACTACCGACCCTACCCTCACCTCTCCGAGAAGACACCGGGGTGGTCGGGGGTCCCGTCACGATTCTAGTTTGGGTGGAACACACGTCTACCCGACTTCCTCGGGAACAGGAGGTCCTTCCCGTCACACAAGGTCGGAACGGACAGAGTGAGAGAAGGGTCATTTTATCTTTGGTTAGGTCCGTTGCGGTCCTCAACTCTCCCGAGTCCTCCGGGACCGTCCTCCGTACGTAAACGTCAAGGTGTGCACGTGTTTTACGAATAATCTTTAGACTGTTGTTCCGGCTGTATAAGAATCTGATTAACTGATTCTTAGGAACTTGAACTGTGTTGAACCCCTTTTTATTGTCTCTTTTCTACGTTTTTGGAGTCTTCGTCGAGTCAAGGAGAAAGACCCAGTCGTGCACGCCACCACTAAGGACAATACGAATACGGCTCTTCCCCTTCCTCGGGACTCTGAGTAGTAGGTTCTACCAGGAACTTCGGAAGTTTTACCCTTGTTTGACCCCCCATTTTGGGGTGTGTCTACCCAGCACAGTGGGTGGGATGTGTGTCGGGGCCCGAGTCTCTACTTTTGTCGAACCGGGACCCCACCACACCTGGGACCTACGTGACCTCCGAAAGGACCTCCTCCACAAATACAATGACTCGGGTGTCCTTCCGACGTCCAGGACTTTCCACTCCGTGTCCCTCCCGACTCCTCTGAACCTTTCACCGAAAACCACCGTGAGCCCCAGAGACACCCCTTCGGTGTCCTCCATTCACTTGGGGCTCCGACCTTCACCAGTGAGACGGACCCGGACGCCGGAGATCCTCTACCCGTCCACCAGTGTCCGAAGTCTTAGTGTCACAGAAACCCCTTGACTTTCTTCTCTAAGTCGACAGGAGACCCCGATCACTCCACCGACAATCACCTCTTCTCTTTGACTGAAGGGGTAGAAGACCTTGAGAGGAGGTTCCTTCGATGACAGGTGTAAAATGTCTTCTCTTTTGACTCCCAGTCTCGGTGTCGGGGTGTCGGAAGGACCACGAACAGAGACACCGGGCTCTGTACCGAGGGACGGTACCACGTGACGTGGTAAGGTCCAGCCCACGGTTTCCTCCCGTGGGAGTACTCCGGCCGGAGGAATCTCGAGGAGGACCGGCCAGGACAAACACCGAGAGAGCCCGTCTGGCGACCAGGAGTCGTGTGTTGCCCGATAACTCGGACTCGGGGAGTCAGCGGCCCGGTGGAGTCCTAGGGGACTACAGGCTCTTGAGTCGGGTCGTACACACACGTCATCCACGAGGTATTTATGAGAGGTTTGTTGGTTTAGGTCTCTGATTCACGTCGACCCGGTTGAGACCCCGCCAGAGGAGACTGAGGTCTATTTTGCTTACGTTCGACATCAGTGTACAAGACTTTTACAGTGAAGTTGACTTAAGTGCACTACAGTAGACGGGGGTTCAGAAGGGGCAGGGAGGAGAGTCAAGTTGGGGTCTGGAGTCTAGGTTGACAGAAGTCAAAAGTGGAACTGAGTTAGGTTTAGTTTAACCCAGTCAAAGGAAAGTTAAGGCAAGATAACTTAACAAAGAGATCTTAAGCTAAAGGAAAGAAGCTAAACCGTTTTAAGTCAAGGAAGTTAAGTAAAGTCAACCGGAGTCTGGTCAAACCCCTGAAATTGGGTTAGGACCGGTTATTAAGTTGATGCTTGTCCAAAGGTTAGCCTAGGTTCTACTGAGTCGAGCGAAGTCCCGGGGTCGACCAGGGATCCACAGGAGGGCGCACACTTAGTAACGCTAGTAGGAGGTGCACAGAAAACTCGTGGACTCGGGACGCCCCGCGGCGGGAAGACTACACCCTACTGCTTCTCCGAGGAAAGACCTCTTATTTGACCTTCCTCTACTTTACACGCACTGACGAACACAACCCACTTCGACGGAGGTCAGACAGCGAAGGACAAGAGGGACACTGCGGGGGTTCTCTTCCGCAGTCACAAAGTGACAGTGTCAGGGACAACCTCCCGACCCCTTCGTCTCCGTGTACCAACTTCAGGTACCGGAATGTCGTATTCACGAGTCTAGAACTTGGACCCGATGAACTGTCGTTTCGAGAGATCGGACTGCAAAGGTACTCTTTTATTATCGTTAAGTCAGTTACTTGAACAAGTTGTTGCAACTCACTAAGGGTCCTCGACTAGTAACAAAATCCGTTACCCCTGCGCCTTCACCCCCTCCGTCGGTGCAGGGACGGGACACGTGGACACCAGGTCACACCCCCCTCTACCTTCAAGTGCGCTCGTTGTACACTCACAGGGGTCGAAACCACCCTCACCCCTTCCAGTCCTCTTCTAAGGTCCCCAACCACCATAGTACGGACGTGTATCATTCGTGACCTATCCATGTCGACGTACTCCCTTAGGGACTCAGTACCGGAAGGAACCGAAAGTCCCCTACTGGGAGTGGACCAGGTCAGGAACGGACTCGGATGTCGTGGTGGGAGGACGAGTGTCCAGTTGTCTCACCAGTCTCGACAGTGGTAAATCAGTGTCTGAAAAACGGCTCACCGAAGGAACGAAGTCAACTGTGGTGTCAAAGAAGTGGGCGAAGAACAACAAGGGCGTAGAGTCGAAAAGAAGACTACGACCTTTACTAACTTCCTCCCTCTTCCCCTACTGTCTCCTACTCTACCAACCTACCGTAGTGACCGAGTTACCTATACTCAAACTCACTCGAGGCCCTCAACCACTTCCTTTTCGTTCGTACCATACGACGTCGGGTACCCCGACGTTTCTCCACCTGTACTGACTCGCTGACTTGTCTTAACTTGACTTGTAATCGGGTCGATGACGTCTAAGCGCTGAAGGGACCATCGATCTGACTGAGAAGTAAGGAAGGTCTGAGTGACTGAAGTCGACGGGACCCATGGGTGAGACCATCAAAGAGCACCAAAACGGAAGGACCCACTGGAAACAAGGAGACTTTCGACATTCTGAAAATATTACTCCGTATACACGTGTCTCCCATGAGAGTCTCCACCTATATTACCTGCCTCCAGTTTTTCCAGATTTGTCTTTACGTTGCTCACGTTATCTTTCTTTCTCTAACTTCCTCAACCTCGTTCAACCCTCTGTATCTGAAAAGGACGCCCTCCGTATGTAAGTCCCATCTTAGTCGCTCTAAAAGTCCCTGGTGGTGTTATAAGAGGGGGTACTTTAATTTTCTACGAACAAGGAACCTTCTTTTCGATACTGTTTGGATCTGTCGTATAATTTTTCGTCTCTGTAATAAACCGGTTGTTTCCAGTTCTCTAGACCTAGTGTCTCTTTCGACTCGTGACTTCTTAACTACGAAAACTTGACACCACAACCTCTTCTGAGAACTCTCAGGGAACCTGACGTTCCTCTAGGTTGGGCAGGTAGGATTTCCTTTAGTCAGAACTTATCAGTAACCTTCCTGACTACGACTTCGACTTCGAGGTTATGAAACCGGTGGGCTACACTTCTTGACTGAGTAACCTTTTCTGGGACTACGACCCTTTCTAACTTCCGTCCTCCTCTTCCCGTACTGTCCTACTCTACCAACCTACCGTAGTGGCTACGTTACTTGTACCCAAACTCGTTCGAGACCCTCAACCACTACCTATTCCTCCGACCGTACGATTTCAGGTACTCCAGAGTTTCTTAGCCTGTGCTGACTCACTGACTTGACTAACTTGACCGTAGAAGAGACTGGGAGAGGGTCGTTGCACCTCCTTACCCGAAAAGTCGTGGAGCGGAGACACCTGTCTCGGGTCGGCGGGTCGACAGGAAAGATGGAAGAGACAGGTGTAGCGGACACGAATGGAGTAGGAGACGAACTGCATAAATAGTCTGCCACTTAAACTGGTTTCCACGACGTCTTCCTGGATGTTGGACAGGGGGGTCCCTCTCACACTAAGAGGTCTCTGTCTGTCTTGACCGAAGTTCAGGAGCAGAAACGGAACAGTGCTGAAACTGAGGGTAAAGGGGTGGACAGTACGACTCACTGATACTCCTCAATTGTCCCACCATAAACAGTCCACGAACTACCTCTCGTCCCGAAGTCGTCGACAAACGAAGAAGGGGGATTCAGCGTACATAGTTGAAAGGTTCCCTAAGGATTACGGACTCGGTCTACCGACTCCTCGTCTGTAGAACCGTTCGACCACCCCCTCTAACAAAAATCGTTCGCGGTGTGACTCCGAGTGGAACCACACCCCTCCTCTTCGTCGATACAAACCTGTAGAGGGTCCAGAAAAGACCCTCACTCCCCCACTCTGTCGATTACCACCCGAGACGTTCCCGTTACGAACTGAGTTCGCTACCTCTCACCTTCCATTCTAAGGTCGGTACGCGTACTATGACCCCTGCGACCTACCGTTGAGCGGGGACAGTAGTGGAACAAGGTACCGACGGACGGGTAGGGACTGACCCAACCGGGAAAACTGTCATTTGCAGGGGGGACGGTGTGTGTGGAGTACTCTCCGATTCTGTCTTGGTGTCCTCCTCTCTTTGTTCACGGATGGACCTTGAACAGTCCTACCGGAGTGGGGTTCCGACGAAAACCCATTACCAGGACCCCTATAGACCCCTATACTATGATCTGAGTTTTAGGGTAGAGTAAGGACGGGGTCGGGGACGCTACCCCCGTAAGATAGAGCAAGTGACGAAAAAGGAGGAGGGGCTACACCGACGGGGGACACGACCCAAGAGTACCATGACCTACCGGACTACCGTGTAGCCCGACATTAGCGGTGTCGGACGTACCACGCACTGAGTCGTCTTTTGACGTACTCCACTCAAGAAAGACCCTCCGGGCAGGGGTCTCTCGACCAGAGGTCTGGGGCTCCCCTCTACCGAAAAAGAGATCCCTTCAAACCTAGCGCCAGTAAAGTGTTGTCCAACAAGGATTCTCTCCAGTCGACCCTTGTGTGAGGTCCGAGGGGAGAAGACCCGGTCGTACAGACGGCCGGGAAGTGACTCCTATGGTCGGAACGCCGGACCGGAAACGAGTGTCCCTGATCAAACGACACGGACGTCGGAGACCCGGGAGGGTGACTCCGAGACAGGGTGGAGAACCTCGGAGTCCAAAAAATAGGCGTGTTGTCCCTCTGCTCCTGTTGTGGATTGTCTCTCCCACTGCGCACGGTCGACGACTGCCACGGGACCCCTCGTAGTGGGTCCAATTCGAGAGAACACCCTACACCCCCCACCGTCCGTGTCCAGACCCTAGGCCGTTTCGTGTGGTCCCTACCGGGTAAGCCTCTGAACACTTGGAGAGACAGACCGTTTACGTCTTACGTTACTCCGACTGGAGACTGGGGAGTCACCTCAAAGAGATCAATACATTTGACTATGAGTAGGACGAGCTTAATGTGTCACCCACGTAGTCTACTTAGGGAGACTTTTGGTCGGGTGACATTCGACGCGGCCCGTGTGTGGTAGGGTTCGGACCTTTTTCTGACTCTGGTTCGGGAAGGGTCTTCTCCTTCGACGTCCAGACCCTTCAGGGGACCACCAGGGGTGCCGCGTCTCGTACACACACCAAATAGACCCTATTTACAATCAACAAGATTAAGAAATCGAACACGAACCCGGGAAGAGACCGGAGAGGATGAGGAGAGTCCTTAGAGTCTACAGTGTTATCAAGGGGGTCCTCCGGTAGACCCAGAGTCGCCCTCGGTCTAGGTCTGGTCTGTCCTCTCAGATGGTCGATCAACAGTGTGTCGTCCAACCCATCCCCCGCCACTCCACGACGGAGGTGAGGACGGGTGTAACGGTCGGGTTGGACCGAGAGACCACAGATCTGGGACGGGGTCAGGTGTCGGGGGCGGGCGTCCGGGGGCAGACATCCTGGGTCAGAAGTTGGGGGTCGGGCGTCCGGGGGCAGACGTCCGGGGTCAGAAGTCGGGGATCGGACGTCCGGGGTCAGACGTCCGGGGTCGGACGTCCGGGGGTCGAGTGTCCGAGGTCAGACGTCCGGGGGTCAGGTGTCGGAGGTCGGGCGTCCGGGGTCAGACGTCCGGGGACGGGCGTCCGGGGGTAGACATCCTGGGTCAGAAGTCGGGGATCGGGTGTCCGGGGTCAGACGTCCGGGGGTCGGGTGTCCGAGGGTCAGAAGTCGGGGATCGGGTGTCCGGGGTCAGACGTCCGGGGGTCAGATGTCCGGGGACGGGCGTCCGGGGGTCAGACGTCCGGGGGTCGGGTGTCCGGGGGTCAGACGTCCGGGGGTCAGAAGTCGGGGATCGGGTCTCCGGGGTCAGATGTCCGGGGGTCAGATGTCAGGGGACGGGCGTCCGGGGGTCGGGTGTCGGGGGGTCGGGTGTCCGGGGGTCAGAAGTCGGGGATCGGGTCTCCGGGGTCAGATGTCCAGGGGTCAGACGTCCGGGGGGCGGCGTCCCTCCAAGTCACCGTGGAGTGCACCTTTCGACCCCCCCCTCGTGACCGCGCAGGCTCCCCCCTCTCGACAGGGGCAACGACCCGGTACACGGCCACACACACTCTCACTGTCTCAATTAAAGGGTTTGTGGTAGACTCGACTCACGTAAAACTACTCCCACTACCAAAAAATTTAAAATTTAATCTTTAATGTAAAAATGGAGACGGTTTTATTTCTACTCTTTAGTCTATTTAGACCAAGCTTTTCCCGACCTTGGTCTCTTGCACACAGACTGTCTGAGAGACGACTCGTTTGTCTGGGCCTACGGTCATACACAGACCTCGAGCCAGGGGTCCTGAGACCCGACGGCCCCGGAGACATCGGGATCGGTCCGACAGACGTCTCGTCCCCCGCCACCCCGACGTGTGTGCCCGACCCGAAGAACGTCCCCGCCACCGGACCTGTGGGGTCCTTGGACGCAGGAGGAAGGACCTTGGAGGTCCAGTGTACGACCGACATCGCGACTTACAGAGGCCCGGACCACCCCCACCACCCGAGTCGGGTAGCCAGAGGGGGTCGTAGAAACTCTCTGGGAAGACTACGACAACGGAGGTAAGATGACAACCCCTTTGTCCGGGTCCTCGGACCGACCCACCCGCCCCACCCCACCCCCCGCGACACCGACCTCGTCCCCTGGGCTCCCGTTTCCGAGGGAGGGAAGGACGTGTCCCAGTCATTCCGACCACACCCCGGGCGTCCCGTCCCCTCCCCGGCCCCCGTCACCGAGACTGACAGACACTCGGGGAAGGGGGACGGGACGGAGCAGACGTTAGTTAAGTGTAATAGACGAGGGAGACGGTCGACGACACATTGCAGTCAAGAGTTTGTCGTTGTGCTGTCTTCTGTTCCTCGGCACGACAGGGGTGGCGGGTCTCTGGACAGGCACTTGGATCCTGGGAGTCGACGAGAAGAGGTCGGGGCGGGGCGGGGGGGGGGAGGGCGGACGGCTCCCACGAATAAAAGACCCGGTCGCGGGGAGCCGGGTCACCTCGGGTCTGAGCGGGACGGGAGGCACCAAGTGGGCACTGGGGACAGAGGTTCAGAGACAGGGGTGGAGGGATCGATGGGACGCTCGGGGATCCATGGACTGCCGTCCTGGAAGAGGACCGAGTGCCCTCGGAGGACAATCGACAGTCTCAGGTCCCTCCCTCACACCTGGCACAGTCTCTTCCGGGAACCAAGGGACCTTTATCCACTCCAGTCCAGGCACCTGGATGGGTGGATAAGGGGGTACGGGAGGTGGGGAGTTGGGGGCCGTAGGAATTCAGTCTCGAACACTCCAGTGTGACGGGCTGAGGCGACACCAACTCGGGACCCCGGTCTAACACGCGTCCGGTGGAACGGGCGGAGGTGGGTGTGGTAGGTCCACCGGGAAGGACCACAGGTGTCGGAAGGGAGGTCTTGGGACCTGAAGACCAAACGGAAGTTCCGGTGTAGGTGCCCTAAGAAAGTTGTTCACTCTACTCCTTTTGGGGTACGATCTCAGACTGGTGTCTTATGAGGAGTCTTATTTTCCCTTCCTTAAGGCCCAAGTGCCTCTTGGAACCTACCTAGAGTTCCCGTAATCCGACTCCCTTTTCTCTCTCGGCTAGAGTTTCCAGTGTTTGACACACTCAGGGAAATATCTTGAAAGAGGTTCCCGGTGCTACTATCTCTATTCCTGCCTCTTCGCCGAACCCCGTCCCCGTGCCCCACCGCGCCCCCGTTACCCCTCGAAGGACCCCTAGGCCGTCGAGACGGGGAGCTGACACCTCCGAAACGTCCCCGCACACACACTGTGCCAGACGTCTTCATTCGTGTTTACACGTGTATACATGTGTGTGTGTGCGTGTTTGTGTGTATGTACCCAAAGTTGCATAGAGAGTCCTGTGTTACAGTGAGTGTCGTTCCCGGGACGGGGCCCGACGTTCCGACCTCCCACCACCACGTCCGAGCCTTAGGTGGGAGAGGAGGGCGTACCCCTCTCGGTGTACGGGTGGGGTCCCGTCGGGACAAGACCCGGGACACTTTCACTTTCAGTGAGTAAGCACAGGCGGTTTTCCGGTGGTCAGGAGACGACGGTCGCGACTGGGGGTCCGAGTGTCGTCGCCGTAGACGAGGAGAGGTGGGGTCGGGGTGTTCAGAGAGGAGGTCCCCAAGTCTGGCTACGACGACGTCCGAGGGAAAGCGGGCGAGTCGGGACCGAGACCCCAGAGGGGAGAGGGCACACCCGAGTCTCCTTGGGGGGAAAGAGGTAAAGGACGGACTATGTTCCCGGCGGGGGGAGGGGCGAGCGGTCCACTGGGGCGACTCGGTCAGGTCGAGGAAAGAGCCAGGACTGCTGTGAAACAGGGTCACACCGACCTCATCCACTAAAAAAGAAGACCCTCCCTATCTCCTTTTCGTAGTCAACTAAAATCTATAGATTTGAGACCGTCACTCCACTCCGTGTCAAGGACCGGCTCCTTTTTAAGGGCCGAGGGGCGACCAGTCTCCGACGGGCGGTGTGGGTCCCCTCGAGGAACGGGTTCGGGTGAGACAAGGGTAAGTTAGGTTACAGTGCCCGGGGTTCCTCCCACGGACCCTGACGTCCCGAGTCTGGGCCCCTCCCACACGCAGAGAATGGCTGGAACCGAGAACGTTGGAGGGGGACTCCGGGGAGAACGGGAGAGTAGACTCGAGAAAGTCAGACCCTCAGGGGTCGAGACTCCCAGCAGGGACTGAGGCTGGACCCAGACCCCAGAGGGGACGAGTCGGGATGGTGAGAGACGAGGGCCGCAGAGGAGAGACAGAAGGGCTGGTCTGAGCCGAGGGATCCCTGTCCGGTGAATAGTAACAGTGGGACCGGGTCTCGGGTGGGAGTCCTTTACAGACAAACCACAACAGTAGTGACCCTTGGGTTCCCATCTACTCTCCGACCCCGGGCCCCGTCGCGACCCGTCCTCTGTGTGGGACTCCTGTAGACCGGAGCCCGTGACGGACTCAAGTCTTCGAGGTCCTCCCGGGTCCCACGACTCTGCCTCCCTGCCGGAGCGGTTCCGACCTTCGTCCCTCCGGACCGACGCTCGAACAGCCACTCGGCGGCCCACAGTCTACCGTACTTCAGACCCGTCCGCGCCTACACCTACTACTCCCTTCCCGTCCCTTGACACGCAGTGGAACATCGACTGCCGGGGCCCCTGTCTATCCGTCATGTCAATGAGGTCGCGGTCGCTTGCCCGCCGGCTACTACCTTCTCCCCGACAGCCCGAACACCTCCGTTACTGTCCCGACACTAATGTGCCCCTCCCCCCGTCCTTTCCCACCCCTCGGTCCCTCGTTAGCGACGGGGAAGAGGGGAGGGTGGAGGGTCGTTAAAGGGAGCCGACGTCCAGTCGCTGTGGCGTCCTCCCCGGGACGGTGGAGGGGTCCGACCCTCCGGGTCCCTAGGGTATTCTTCAAGACGAGTAGACACTGCGATTAGGGGTCGACGCTAGGATAGAGCGACCTCTATCGAGAGTACAGGTAGCTAGGACTCGACCGTAATCGTGTCCTCTGAGTCGATAATCGAGGGCCGCCAAGGTTTTCGACGGGTAGTGACTGTAGGTGGCCCTGCGTCCCCTCCCCGACGGTGGACGAGGTTCCGAGGACCGTCTCGGGGTCGACCGGAACGTTACAGGAGGACCTCCACCTGCGAGCCGGGGTCGGGCCGACCGTGTCTTCCAGGACCGTACGGAGAGGGGGTAGGGGAGGGTGAGACGGAGGGGGGCTCGACCGGGTCCGGGTCCTACATGACCTTGTTCCGCAAGAAGGTCCCTCCACTGGGACCCCTGGGGTGTGGGACCCCTCTTCAGTCAAACCTGTCCTGTCTTCTGAGGGACGGGACAGCGGGTTTCGGAGTTGAAGAGACCGTCAACTACCTTTTACTCGGGCGCACCCACCGTGGTCGAGGATAGACTTGGAGTCCTTAGAGGTCTGACCGACAGTCTACTGACTGCAGACTACAATGGGACGTCCCTAGCGTCTGACACCACAAACGGGGAGAGTCAGCGACCCAGAGACCCGTGTGCCCGGGACGGAGAGGTCCACCACACCTTCAGAGGGACGGGGAGAGGGAGTCTGGGGCGTGGACGAGGGTGGGCTGAGACCTGGACCCCAGAAGAGAGGACCTGAGACCTCGTGGTACAGGCTGGTACGGGGACGATGGGACTTGGGAGAGTCGTCGGAGTCCCCGTTCGTGTCTGGTCCGCAGGACTGGGACTCTGGAATGGACGGGGAGAGGTCTGACGGGTGGTGTAAGGAGGCACGGCACAGGGATTCCGGATCGTCCTTCGGGTGGAGGGCATCCTGCAGAAAGACCACGGGACCGTCCTCCCGAAGGACAAGGGGAACCAGAGGCGAACGGGACGGCGGGACCCCGTGCACGACCCACGAAAGTGGTCTGGATCCCGGGACTCTTGACGACTACCAAGACCCTTTTTCTACCGAGAATCACACTTACCACCCGCCTGATACGGTCGTACCACCTGGGATTCGTCCCTACAGTTGTCCTCGGTGAGGTCCCAACCTGACCGTCGGTACTGGACCGGACTGGTGTAGGGGTCCGGACACGGGAGGAGTCCCCTGGAGTCCCGGACACCTCTCTCGGTGTCAGGGGAGGACGGTCTAAAGACGAGGCTGGCGGTCTTGTCTTTTGTCGGTTCCTCCTCCTACACCTGCTGCACACCCCACGACAGTCCCCAGGTAAGGAGGGAGGGTGTGCCCCCGGACAACCCCGAGACCCCTATTTCTTCCGCCCATGGGGGCGGGACCAGAGGGACGGGCAGACGACCGACGCGTCCGGTGTCGTGGTGGGAGCGAGGAGTGAGGGCCGAGAGCCGGAACCCCGGAGGAGGGGGCCGGGCCACGACCCCGAAGGGAGGCTCGCGTCCGGGACGGACGTGCCTACGCCCTCCCTCTTGTTCAGATATAGCAGTCACACTCCTCCGAACAGACCGACTCGCCGTTACGGAAGTAGGGAAGACCCGACCCCCGGTGAGAGTCGCCTGTTCAGGGAGACCGACGGGGTATGGTCGGTCCCTTTCAATCCGCGTCCCCCGACCAGACACGACGCGGACCTCCGAGGAAGGACCGGCCGTTTTAGAGGGTGCTCGGGGTCTTCGAGTCCGGTCCGAATCCCTCAAACGACTCCGAATCTCCTTCGACCCGAGACCTTGTCTACTGGTAGGTGTGTCGTTGTCGGACCCTCGTCCCCAGACCGTGTCCGAGTCGACGTGTCCCGCCGGGACGGAGGTTGGTGAGACAGGAAATTTCCGAGGTGCCTCGGAATCCCCATAGCTCCACCCGGGACTTGACTAAGATCGACTCAGGACTGGCACCAGGGTGAGACTCGGGACTGGGACCAGGGTGAGACTCGGGACTGGGACCAGGGTGAGACTTGGGCTGGGACTAGTGTGAGACTTAGGACTGGGACCAGTGTGTGACTAGGGACTGGGACCAGGGTAAGACTCGGGACTGGGACTAGTGTGAGACTCGGGACTGGGACCAGTGTGAGACTCTGAGACTCGGAACTGGAACTTGGGACTAGACGGGCGGTACTGGAGGGGTCGTACCGTGGACCTCCGAAACGTCCCGTATTCCGCAGATGTGGGGGAGACGAAACGTCCCCGAGTCCAGTCTTGTGTGGAAAAGGGGTGCACCCCTTTCCACAGGAGGGTGTGGACCCCAGACCCCCCAGAAAAGACTCAACGTCGTCGTCTATAATTTCCTCTTCTGTCGTAGCACTCCTGGAGAGTCCTACCTCTTAAGCACTGCAGACAGAATCTTTGAGGTGGGCTGTGTGGGACTCGTCTCAGTGATAGAGTAAAGTGTCTGCTCCTGTGGCTCCGGGTTCCTCGCCGGAAGGGTACCAGAGGTGTGGAGACCGACGAGGAGCGGGCCGTCACACCCAGACCCGAGTCCTGTCTACACGCACGGGTGACCGACACGACCCGGAACACTACGGGGGCCTCGGTCCCCCCGGGACGGTAGAGCCCCCGGGGCCGTGAACCAAGTGACTACGGGGGTGGGACCCGGGTGTGACGTCCCGTCTACCTCGGTCCGGGACGAGTCGCGAAGCCCCTGACTGGGCCCGGGTCATCCCTTCGTCTTTGGTCTGGGGAGGGAAGTTGGAGCGGAAGCGGTCGAAGAGAGAGACTCGGGGTGGCTGAAGTTCGCGATCCTGCCCACCCACTCGGAGAGAGTATAGGCCCTATTACCCCAACAAGGAACAGGAGGGGCCCCTGGAGAGTCCCAGGACTGTCGACCTGGTGACCTTTGTGGAAAAGGCCAGGACCCGGAGACGGTCTTCCCTCCGGTCCGCTCCGGGCAGGTCCATGTCCGTGCGGGCAAGTCATACGAGTGTGAAGGGTGAGTGTATTTATAGGTCGAAAATTTTAAATTATTTTTTGTATGGTTAATATTTTCGATAAATGGGTCAGTTTAGTTAGTACCCGAAACCGCACAAATACGGACTTGTGGACTAAAGTCGAGCATTCAGTGAAAATGTGGGAAAAATCGCGGATTGATGGGTTTACTCGACCGTCGTGTGAGGACTCACTACCTCGGGTGGAAGGGACCGGAAGAAGGGGGGCAAGGGACTCCGGTCCTTCAACCTAGTGGAGGCACCTTCGGTCCTAGGACCTCAGTCCTGAATCTGGGAGACCCCGAGGACGGACCTTGGACGGAGGGAGAGACGTCCAACCTTTCGGTTTCGAGTGGAGGAGGTCCTTCGGAAGGGACGGATGGGATTAAGTGTCACAAGAGAGGAGAAGGCGTTATGACCTACACGGCCGACCGAGGTGTAGTCACTCTTTGCACAAGTGACAGAAGACAAAGTGTCATTGCCGACCCCGGTGGTGTGCCTCAGACGTCGCTGCCGTACCCCTGAGGTCCCTCCCAGCCACTTATCGAGGAGAGTGTCGTGAACTGGAGGCACGCACGAAGTCCCTACTTTCGTCTTTTGGACCGTCCCCTTCTCAGGACGTCCACTCCCCTCCTGTGGCACACTCCAGGCCGTCGGACCATGAACGACTATTCTCGCCCCTAAGGTCTGGTTCCTGCGTCTAAGGCCGCCGACGCTTCGAGTCCTCCTCTGTCCTCTGTCCTCTCGTCGTAGGTCCCGGTGTGTCTAGACGGGGAGGTACGGAGCGACTCACCAGAAGCCATCGGGAGGACCGGAGAGACTCGGAGTCGAAGGAATAGACCCCCTGCCGTAACAACACTCGTCTCAAGTGCTCACTCAGCCGCGCACAGTCCGTAAAGTAAGACGGCGAATCACGACGACACTGGTCTCGACCACAAGAGAGACGAAGAACAGAGACAGTCACCACAAAAAAGGTCCGGATTCAAATCGAACCACCGATTCGTGTGTCTGAGACTATAATTTGGGTGAACTTAAACTCAGGGTTGAGACGGTGAATGACACACTAGGACATGTCCAGTGAGTCGGTGAGACACGGTGTCAAAGAATACCGTTGGACCTGTGGTGTCTTTTATGGAGTGTCCAAACCTTTACATAGGACCTTAAGTGTACACTACCAACCTCGACTTCGTCGGAGTAACCCGATGTTGTTTTTCGAGTGTCTTAACCTTACTTTGTTCTAGTAGCTCGTTTCCCTAAAACAGGTGTCAACGACCTAGGATTTATAAAGGACTAACCTCAGAGGTCACAAATGGCTCCACCTCACCTGTGTTACATCCCTACCTTAGATAAGCTGGGACTGGGACACAGGGGTCACATAATACTTAGTAGACGTAAAGACGAGGGAGTAGTTATTATCGCTGGTATCATGTGGAAGGATCACCCAACGACCCTTCTGACTCTATGACCCATGTTCAACACACCGTACGACGGACGGTGTGTCACACCGAGTGCTATCGAGTCGATCAATTAACAATGGAAGATACATGGTTCACTAATCGATTCGTCAGACGTGTAACATAAGATAAATTAGGTAGGCTGAAGTACGACTTTAAAGTATTCTTTAGAAGTGTTTGTAAAGGACACAGTGGCGAACGTTGTTAATCCAAATCACCATTCAGTGTTCCTGAGTTGTATCGTCACCGAATTTATTCTTTTTTCATATAAAGAGGGAAAAAGTATTTCGGACCTCCGTATAAACGGTCCTGACGGACGTGACGTGTCCAGAGTCCCCGGAACATAGGAGGGAAGACAGAACCACCTAAGTGTTTTGTGTCGGAGGTAAAGGTTTCGGTGAGGTACCGTGTTTTTCCCGTGGCGTCGAGGTCGGTAGTGTAGACGTAAGGTCCTATGGTCTTCCCTTTCCGTTTCACACTCACCGTCGACGGAAGCACTACCCAAGGACTTCCCCTCAAACTGTGAACATAAACGCAGAGCAACCGGTCTCAGAGTACCCCCGTAAGTCGCCGTTCCTCCCGACCCTACGTAGTAGAGACAGAAGACTAACACACGGTCGATTTGTAAGACAAGTTCTTTCTTTCTCTCTTCCTGGAACGTCCTTTTGATCGACAGAGTCTGTACGACTGTAAACTGGCAAAGAATCGTATTTAAGTCGGCTAAATAGATCCCTTCGGTCGGGAACATTTCGTCCTAAAGAATTAACTGTGACAACGATGAAACCCGACCTATTAGGAAAAGACCCCTACCCTCTCCCGACCGGTCACGTAACACCTTACCACTCGTCGGAGGGACCTGAGATAAATAATCCACTGTCGTCGGAGAGGAGGGGGTCCACACTACTGACTTTTAACGGTTTACGGGGGGCGTGACCTCCGGTTTTGATGGGAAGTCAACCTTTGAAGACTGAATTTGTGTTTACTACTGAACTCTTCTTTCCAGCAAGTCCCCTTTTTGTTGAATTTTTCCGTTTCTCCAGAACCTTCACAGTAGGGTTTATTTCCCAATTCTTTTACACCGGGTAGGTGTAATACCTTATAATAAGTCGGAAATTTTCCCTTCTTTAGGACTACGGACAATGTTACACTTACCTGGAACTCCTGTAATACAAACCACTTTATTTGGTCAGTCTTTTCGTGTTTCTGACACACTAAAGTGAACATATTCGAGGGAGTCAAGTCAAGTCAAGTCAAGTCAGTGAGTCAGCACAGGCTGAGAAACGCTGGGGCACTTAGTCTCGTGCGGTCCGAAGGGACAGATAGTGGTTGAGGACCTCAAGTGCGTCTGAGTGCAGGTAGCTCAACCACTACGGTAGGTCGGTAGAGTAGGAGACAACAGGGGAAGAGGAGGACGAGGTTAGGGAGGGTAGTAGTCTCAGAAAAGGTTACTCAGTTGAGAAGCGTACTCCACCGGTTTCATGATCTCGAACGAAGTCGAAATCATAGTAAGGAAGGTTTCTTTAGGGTCCCAACTAGAAGTCTTACCTGACCAACCTAGAGGAACGTCAGGTTCCCTGAGAGTTCTCAGAAGAGGTCGTGGTGTCAAGTTTTCGTAGTTTAGAAGCCGCGAGTCGGAAGAAGTGCCAGGTTGAGAGTGTAGGTATGTACTGGTGTCCTTTTTGGTGTCGGAACTGATCTGCCTAGAATCAACCGTTTCATTACAGAGACGAAAACTTATATGATAGATCCAACCAGTATTGAAAAGAAGGTTCCTCATTCGCAGAAAATTATTCCAGGGATCTCCTCAGTTTAAGTGTCTCTCTCCTTCATCTTTCTGCCCCTGGTCACTGACCATCCCCTTACCCCTCAACCACAATTACCATATACAAATTGTCCATGTCTCAAAGGTAAAATGCTCTACGTCTCTAGATACCTCTACCTACCAACGTACACTACTTCTACAAATTATGGAGACTTAATAGGAGAATCTTTATCAATTCTACCAATCCAAAATGCAATATACATACATTCGTGTTGTTGTTGTTTTTTTTTAACCCCTTTTTACGTCACCCCGGTAAGTGTGAAGGACCTCCGGGTCACGGTCGTAGAGTGAACACAAGGTTCGGGGAGGAGAGAGAGTAGTACCAGAAACCTCGGACTCCACCCCTCCTTTCAGATGTAAAGGTTGGAGAAGACCCTCCACATTCGTCTGTTAGTCGAGTGGTAGAACCAGATACTTGGGTCTATTTACGGTTGAAATTCCGGTGTCACAATTTCGCGTGTAGACTTTAGTCGTCTAGGTCTCAGACTATCCGGACTTACGAACGGTCTTGCATTTTCCCCTCCTGTAGACTTCGTCCCTTGCCAGCGGCCTAAGTGTTCGCGCTCCTTCCTGTACGGCTTGATGTATTTTTACTTTTAAGACGCAGGCCACTTGTGTCCTTTCCGGCACTTCCCTCTCGTTCATGTTGCCCCTCTTCGTTTACGAGTCCTTGTGTCGCAGGATTGTCCATTGCAACAAGCACACATTTTCTCAGACATCTTTCGCTAGTCTTGTGCGCGATTGGAGTTTGTCGAGCAGTCAGTTCCTGCGCCAATGGGTTAAGTGTTCTTCGGATTTATATTAATCCTTTTGTTTGTGCCCCTTTCGCCGGAGGGAGTGGCCATTATTTCCTTTGCATGTACTTTTATTTCACGGCCAAGGACGATTATTTCCCCTTGTCTGTAATTCTGTGGCATTGCAGACTACACTCGACTCCTGGGGGCTTCTACTCGTAAGTCTCGGGACGACCAGGTCGGGGGACTCGTCTGTGAACCGTTGCTCGTGGTGTGTGAATTTTTACGAGGAAATCTGGGTGTCGAATTAAGGAGTCTACGATAGGGCTCCTTCATTAGGATTTTTGTGTTTTTATGTATGAAAATCGTTTTATTAATCTTTGTTGGATTCGTAAACTTGTACCCCTTACAAATTCGTTTTTTCACCAAATAGGTCAACTTTCTTATAATGTCGGTAATTTTTATTACAAACGATTCTCACACATGTCTCTTGTGAACGTCCCTTGTTTTGGATTACCCATTATCTCATGTTATACTAAGGTGGTTACATCTTTTTATAAGCGGTGGGACAAGTTTTACCGACACTTCTTTCCGCGTAATTTTTATTACTTTCCTGCACCGGGGTGTATAATTGTTCTCAATAGAAGCGGACCACCCAATGTCCGTTTTGAACGAAATAAAATGAGACGATAAAAGGCTTAAAAAGGAATGAACCGAGACAACGGAAACTATTTTATTTGCACAAAACGTTTTCGGACCGATTGGGGTTTCCTTTACCACACACCAACTAACAATGACGTGCTGGGTCCCAATGAAATTGACCCTAGCGTCTCAACACTTTTTGTTTAATGTTACCCCCCTTTCAGTGTGAACGCCGTCTGAGTCCAGAGAGGTGAGAGGGTCGTGTCCCTGCGGGAGGAGTTACCCACCCCGTCTGACCATCCACACTTGCACTGATTGTGTAAGGTTACCCGTACCTCCACAACCAGGGGCCCCTGTTCCTCCCGTGAGTACTCTGTTTGCTTTTCCGGCAGACGACTTGACACGCGAGGAGAGTATTTGAACTGGCCATAAACACACTTTCCGTACAGGAATCCGTGGTCGGGTCCTTGTCTCCGCCTGAAGTGTAATTGCTGTGTCGCCGACAGGGCGGAGGTAGACCTCCCAGTGGTCGTCAGGGGAAACCCGGAGACCAGGGTCGAAGTCATAAATAGCACAGGACCGAACCCAGTCTTCAATGTCCCACTGGGGTGGGGACCACGGGAGACTCCCCCACAACCCCACGGCGTGCCGGTAGTAGGAGTCTAGAAGGGACCGACGAGTCTCAGACCCCTGGTACCTGTCCCAGGCGTCTGTGTAGGTTCCCAGAGACTCTCGGGAGATATCCGACTACTTTCCTGGACCCGGAGGACGGGTCTCAGGGTCCCGACGGACTCGGGTAAGGCCGAAGGACTAGACGCCCAGTGAGCCTTCGGTGACAGATGGCCACAGGGGTGCAGAGTCCGGTTCGGGGTACCCGACGTCCTTCGACCCGAGGACCGTTATCGGTGTCCCAGCGCGAAGTCGGGACAGGCAGGGTTCGACCGGTGCGTCCTCGTCCGACGGTGAAAAGTGGCGACGGTTCGGCGGTGGAGAACCCCGACAACGTGGACCCCGTCCCCACACCGCTCCCACTCCCGCAACGGGGCAAAGGGTCTCGAAACAGGAGTGGGGGCGAGACACGACTAGGACGACGGGTCCCCCTATTGAAGGTCGGAGTAGTTTGACAGAGGTCACTCGTCCAGATAAAAATCCCCACCCCAACCGAACAGACCCTAAAAACCTCTAGACTCTACGATTCCTTCGTAAGACTTGAGTCTACAAGTGCCTCGCCCGCTAACAGTAACCACTCCCACGCCGTAAGTACGTCCCGGAGACACGGGAGCACAGTCGTAAGCACACCCGTGGGCCTTCGCCCCGGAGAGACCCGTGGTCCTAGGGGAACTCTACACACCGGAACAGTACTGAGTAGGTTTGTCCCTGTGTTGACAGTCAGAAGGAACAGTAGTACCCGGGGGACGGTCCCCTCGGAGAGTCGAGACCAACCGTCTACTCTACAGGACCGTCCACTCAAGTCTCGTCCTAACCTTCGGTTCCGTCCTTTCGGAAAACAAAGGTCCGAGGAGGCGGGACTCCGCCTCGTTTAAGGGACACGTACTGCCGTTGTTCACCGGTCTTGCGTAAAAACCTCTTCCCAGTGTGGGATAGTCTGGTCCGGAACGACCCGGGTCCTGACTGAGACTGGAAGGACCGGGTGTACCCTCTTTGTTCCCCACGGACCCCCGGCTCCCGGACGAGTCCCCGGACCGGGTGGGGGACGTGGTATCGGGACACCTAAGAGAAGGACGACCGGCGACCTGGGGACTACGGAGGCAGAGATGAAGTCCTTAGCTATCGACACTCTTCGGTCAGAGGTGCCGTCGAGAGACGCGAGTGAGCCCCGGAGTAGAACAACAAACGTCGAATAATTCTATTTGTAAACAGACCCGAAGTCCCAAAGGTCCCCGAAAACACTGAAACAACCATTCTCCGACCCGAACCCTCGAGTCCCTCCCCTACCGTCGCCGCCCCTCCCAGAACCCGATCCGAAGTGACCTCGGATTGCCCCAAGGGGTACGAGATGTGGACGACGAGGACTCGTGACTCCAAGGACTCCGAGCCACCTAAACGGGGACGAGCCAGTCGGGGCAGGACCCGTCGCCCGTGTCCCCTGCTCCCTATGTCCGACGTCCCCTCCCTCTATCCCCACGCACTCCAGTCTCCCGGCGACGTCGGTCCGGCGGTGTGGAGCGGGCTCTACTCGCGGGTCCTCGGGGCCAAAGGAGCCGGTACTTTCCACTGTCGTCGGTCGGTCTGGACGTCCGACACTACTAATTTGCTCAAGTGTTCACACTCTTGGTTCGACCCCCGACCTGTGGCTTAGCTCCACACGACTCCTGAACGACAGAAGTGATTTTCGTCACTCTCTCCTCCAATATGCGTTGAAGTCACGGCCGTCGGTGACGGCCCCGAGGACCTTCCAAGCCCTTCCTTAGGACTCCCAGTCCATCCTTCGTCCCGTAGCCTGACTTCCCCAGTCCCACGCCCCTTTTCGCACCCGTCTCCTGAGTCGATTCTGTTTCAACCGGGTTCCCGGACCCTACCAGTCCCTTCGAGGTCACGACACGACGTCCGGACCCTCGACACTCCTCTCCCGTCCACCCCGGTCCGGGCGTAGGCAGTAGGTGCCCTACCCTACCCCACACGGGACGTCGAGGTGAACGCCGGGACCCAAGTCTCGGTGTAGACTTCGCCACCTCTACTCCGACTCCCTCCCTACCCTCCACGACCCACCACCCACCCTGGTCGGGGAGGAGGCTCAAGGGGAGACCCGGTCCCGTCGACAGGTCAGACCCTGACGCCCCGTGGGTCAGGTCTCCACCCACCCTGAGGTACGACTGGGTAGGAGACGCCCGGACCCCTCCCCTCACCCCACGTCTCCCCTACCTCCACACCACAGTGGGTCTCGAGTGTCAGTGCACCCCTCGTTCGGACCACTCTCACAGACGCTCTAGATGTTAGACTGACTCAGACCCCAGGAGGAACGACCCCTCGGAAGAGCCCCCCTCGGAGTGAAGCTAGAGTGCGTCTGGACCCGGACGACAGAGTCCGGCGGCTCCCTTTGTTCTCACAGTCCGAGTCGTGTCACACTACGTCGTCCTGTCTCGCACTACCCTGTGCTCCGTCGGACTGTATTGCGCTTCGCCACGACGAAGGACGAGAGGGACACCCGCGACCCTCGGCTCCCGCCCCAGACCACCCGTGACGGTTCGGACTCTAGTCTCCCTCCTTCCGTCACTCCCTCTCCTCCCCTCCCGTTCTCTATGTCCCTCTCTCTCTCTCTCGGGCACGTCGTCTCTCGGTCCTCCGCCCACCCGACTCTCTCGGCCCCAGGACACCTGGGAAAGGAGGCGTGGGGACCAGAGAGGTCCGAGTCGAGCTCCCCTTTATGCAATGACTCAAGCGACGTTGGGAACGAGTCCCCCGGTTCGCGGGTCTGTGACCGCAGGGACCTCGGCCGGAACTGTCGTCGGGGTCCACCTGTCCCGTCGCAGGGGGGGACGGAGTGGGGTCTTGTCGTCGGCCCTACGAGTGGTCGTGGGTGGGTTACGACTGCGGGCTACCGAGGTCGGGGTGCCCGTGGACCGTTCAAGTGTCGGAGGTAAGAGTCCGCGGGGTCTGGGTCGGCACGGAGGTGGTGGGGAAATGGGACCTTGTCCAACTCCTCAGGAACCACGCTCCGTGTGGGGACGGCACACCGGGGGTCCCCGAACTCTGAGTGAGCGACCTCCGAAGCCAATACATGTGGGTGAACAAAGTTTACCCGGACATCAGGACTGGGGACCAGTCCGCTCCCCGGAGACTCCACCACCTACCTGCGGACGTCGGTCCCGCACCACATCTGCAGTCACCCTCTCGTCGCCCTCACGACACATACCCTGCGACCCTAGGACCGGGGGGCTGCCCCAGACAGAGACGACGGGAGAGAGACGGCACTCACCTCCCACCTGTCGCGGACAACCAGGGCCCGAAACTGGACCCAGTCGGACGACTCGGGACCCGTCCCGAGAACACACACAACAGTGTCCCGACCGGTACGACCCAGATGTGTTATCTCTACACAAAGGTTGAGTCCAGTTTAGGATTCACCCTAGGGAGACACCGAGGGGAGATGCACCCGCACGTCCCTCCCCGAGTCCGAAGGCGGTCGAGGACGGAGAAGGTGGGAGTTACGAACCGGGTCCTACTGATCAGAGGACACCGTCACACCGGTCCGAGAACATAGTCGATAAGTCATTTCGTGGTTAAATACACAACGACGTTTCTGTAAAAAATAGACACTAATTATGGACGTAGAGACCTACCATTCAAGCCCCCATTAGGAACTATTGGACCCATCCGGAGCCGGTTGTTCAACTTCCGGACTTCCCGTTTTGATTCAAAAGGCTCCTTCCACGTTAAGACGGAGAGACGACGGACTCAAAGAGCGGAAGGGTGGACGGGACACCTAAAGTCTGGACGGTCAGCGGTGTCCGTGTATTCGGTCAAACCCCCTATTTGGAGAATCTATGTGTACAGACGGAGGGACAAGACACAGGGACCTCTTGGGACGGGAGACGTCGGAGGGCACACACACAATCTGCGAGTCAGTTCAGACTGGGAAACATTGGGGCACCTGGGAAGTTCCGAGGAGTGAGGCACATTCAGAGGTCCGGTCTTATGACCTCACCCATCTATAAGGGAAGAGGTCCCCTAGAAGGACAGGGTCCCTATCTCGGACCCGGAGGACGTGTCGTCCGCCTAAGAAATGACAGACTCGGAGGTCCTTTCTGTCGGATTCAGGGAACCCGATCCCGTAGTCGCACCTCGGAGGTCCACCCGGTCCGGAGGGTCGTCGGTGTACGGGAGTAGGCGCAAGGCAATCCAATGTGGACTGACACTCCTCTGACCCCTCTCAGACCAACACGGGGGTCCCTCCACTCACACGGTCGAGGTACGACGTACTCAGTGGCGGCGTCGGGACCTATGCGTCGTACTGTGTACAAACAAGAGGCGACTAAGAGACCCGGACGGAAGGGCCCAGGAGGTGAGTCCCAGAGGGTCCACGTGGGACCACAGCGGTCCGACGCAGAGGAACCTCGGGGTTGGAGGACACTAAGACCTCTTCAGTGAGGCACCTTCGACGCCCTAAGACCCACGGATCGGAGAAGTCCTAACCGTCCTCTCTACCAGAGACAACGAATTTCGGAGACTCGAACCCTTTGTGGCGTAGGAGAAGACTAATCCGAGAGAAGACTAATCCGGTCCGGGTGGGAGTCATTGGAGGGAAACTCAGTTGGGGTTCTGTTTGACTGATCCTTGGAATTAGTGTAGACGTTTTGGGGAAGTGGAAAGGGTCTACTACATTGGGTTATTACTCCCACTATGGATAAACATCCTACGTCTTATTTGGGACTTGTAAGTAACCTTCCTGACTACGACTCCGACTTCGAGGTTATGAAACCGGTGGACTATTCTTCTCCACTGAGTAACCTTTTCGGGGACTACGACCCTTTCTGACTCCCGTCCTCCTCTTCCCCTGCTGTCTCCTACTCTACCAACCTACCGTAGTGGCTGAGTTACCTGTACCCAAACTCGNAGTTGGGGTTCTGTTTGACTGATCCTTGGAATTAGTGTAGACGTTTTGGGGAAGTGGAAAGGGTCTACTACATTGGGTTATTACTCCCACTATGGATAAACATCCTACGTCTTATTTGGGACTTGTAAGTAACCTTCCTGACTACGACTCCGACTTCGAGGTTATGAAACCGGTGGACTACTCTTCTCCACTGAGTAACCTTTTCGGGGACTACGACCCTTTCTGACTCCCGTCCTCCTCTTCCCCTGCTGTCTCCTACTCTAGCAACCTACCGTAGTGGGTGAGTTACCTGTACTCAAACTCGTTCGAGACCCTCAACCACTTCCTGTCCTTTCGGACCGGACGACGTCAGGTGCCCCAACGTTTCTCAGCCTGTACTGACTCGTTGACTTGTTGCTACAACCCCGTCCCTGGGTCCTCTGAGACGACTCAAGACGCTCGACGTCTCCTCTCATCCAAACCACTGGTCCAAGGGACCAAGGAGGGGTCCGGGGGTCCTCCTCCCCGACGAGTCCTGTCGGGGGAAAAGTGGTCCGGAAGGGGACGGACCCTTTTGTGACCTCCGTAAATAAGTTGTAAAATTTATTCTCTCCTACGAGAAAAGGGTGGTAAAGCCCCGCCCTCGTGGAGTGTGTGTCTCCTCCCTCCCCCTCCCCTCCCTTCTCCAAACCCCCCCTCCCTCCCTCCTTCACAGAGACCCCTACTACCTTGTCGGAAGAAAGGACGTGACCGTCGTTTCAGTGTGCGACATTTTGTCGTATTACTGGGACAGAAGGAGCCGTGTTTGGTGTGAAGGGGTGTTCGAGTCGGAGACACGTGCGAGTCTAAATACATGGAGGTTGGACGAGCGTCCCACCCTCCCACAACCGACTTCCTTGGGCCCGACTAGGTCCCGTGGGGGAGGTGCCCCGAAGGGGAGGTCTGGGCCAGTGGAGGAAAGGTGGAAGAAGGACGTCTTTCGGCGGACTCAATGCCTGCCTCGACTCTCCGTCGCGGGCGGGGTAGACAGAGGGCTCGGAACGCACCCCTCTGTCACCGTCTGGACGGAGAGGAGGGTTTTAGCCTCCGAGGGCGACGTAGACGGAGAAAGGTCGGTGGGTCGGGATCTCCCACCACACTGAGATATGACGGTTAAGAGGGTCGGGAAGGACCCCTTGTCATCCAATAAGGGTGGTCACGAGTAGCAGTGGGTGGAAACGGTGGACCTAAGGTGAAGGACCGACCCCCGCTTCCCCCTCACCGCCCGTGACGGCACTGAGGTCGGCCCTCGGTCGTGAGTCTTGAACGGGTGCGGAGGAAGACACTCGCCTCCTCCTTTCCCCGACGGGACTCGGTGGCAGTGCCACGTCCACGGCCCTCGTCACGGCAACGACCACTCCGACCCGACCCCAGTCCTCCTCTTGTCAAGAGCCCCTTTCACGTCGGAGTAACCCCTCTGTTCTAGTCTGGAAGTACCTTCCTCTCTGGTCGGGCCCTGTCCTGTGAGACTACGACATTGCCCCGAACCCAGTCTGAGGACGATCCTCGACTCTCTCCCGAGTCTCTCCGACAGCGACTTCCTCTCTCAGGGACTTGAGTTCGGACACTGAACGGGTTGTCGTACTCGTCTCGGTCTAGGTCTACACCCGAAGATCTTAGGGTCGGGTCTCGACCGTCGGATGAGGATTCCGATGACTGGTGGAAGTCCCGACAGGAAGTCGAAGGTCAAGAGTATCCAGTCGGTTTGTGGGCCCTCCTTCCACGTAGATCCACCCCATCTACCCTCCGTTGCCTCCCGTCTTCCCCACACTACCCAATGACCCCGGGTCGCCCGGTGACCAGTGACAGGGGGAAAGGGGAGAGAAGACGGGTTCGGGTACGGTACAGACGGAGTCGTCCCTTGGTCTTTTGGATACCCGAAGACCTCTTGGCACCTTCTTCTGTTCGGGTGACGGTTTGAGATAGGAAGAGTGAGACCGTTCCCCCTCGGTAAGGGGATGCCTGGGAGACGACGGGGACGGGTGGGGACACTGGGGAGGTCGGTTGTCATCGAGAGATATCGGGGGTGGGGTTGGAGAGGGTTGTACCCGTCATAAGGTCGTCTCACGGTAATAATTACCTTAAAATTAGGTCCGCAGTGGGAAGGATCCCGACCCTGCGACCCCATCCCCGTACGCCCACACCAGAACTACTGGGCGTCCGTCACGGACGTCGTGCCACCCGTCGGAGACACAAGTCTACACGTCTGCGGTAAACACCCGGCTCTGTCTTCTTCCCGTACCTCTGGGCCGTGGAAGTCCTGGGGGCCCCACCAGACAAACCCACTTCTCATTTCGTGCAACCGTAGGACACAACGTCCAGGGCTCGAGAGACCAGGTCGAGCTCCGGTCAAGTCTCCATTGCGACGCCCCCCTCGTGACGACCCACGACCCGTTCCGACTGCCAGTGCTCGTGAGCCACCCCGGACGACCACCTTCGTCCTGAGTCGTCTGTCCACTGACGTTCAGACCCCAAGACCTGAGTGTGTCTTGACCACATCTGGGGGCTGAGACCGAGAAGGACGACACACTAAGACCCGTTCGACGAAGTGGAGAGACTCCAAGGTAGAGGTGGGCACACCCACCTCCTGTCAATCTCCACGTGGACGACCCCAAGAGCCCCCGACCTACGGGACGAAAATTAAAGTTTTATTGGGGTACCTCCACGAGACTATTTAGGTGAAATATGACTCTTTCGTCGAGGGTCTCCGACCCCACCCTCCGAGTCCCCTTGGGCCGAGGACTTCCTGCCGTAGAACGTGTGTAGTCCTACTTGTTCACTTCCTGTCCGGCTGTCCCCGGGGTTCGGGTCCTGAGTCAGAAAGGTGGAGCCCGAGACCCTCCGGACCAGGGCCCTGGGTGGATGGCCAGACCTCTCGCAGCCCGACCACCGACCTCGGACCGGAACCTCAAGGTCCGAGACTGAGGTAGCGGCGGGACGTACTCTGGAAGTGTGTGAACCGGTGAGAGGGAGACACCTCGGAAGGTGGCCCTCTACCGCCCTCGCCAGACGGTGTGTGAGTCGTTCCCGTCCCTCTGGAACTCCTGGTAGGCATATTTCACTGGTGCACACACCTTCCTCGCCCTACTGAGGTGGTTCCGACCTCCCGTGGACCCACACTCCGAGTCTCGTCGGTCCAGGGGCGGGGCGCGTGTGTCGACCACCCGTCGTCTCCAGAGTCCCCAGACCTTGGACTACCTGTCCATCCCGTCCACCGCCCCTGCTCGGGGAACACGTCCGACCCCACCCTTCACCTGGTCGGAGCTTTGGCGACCGGGTCCTTCCACGTCGTACGAACAGGACTCGGGGACACCCGTCGGCCCACAAGAGTGGGGTTTTGGGGTCCCGGTCGCAGGTACTCACTCACTGGAGTACCGGAGGGGACTCACCACACCTTCTCCGGGAGGTCTTACCTTCGCCCGTAGAGACACCCGGATTCCCTTGAACCCCACAGTGACCCCGGTCCTGCCCAGGGAAAGGTAGACCACCCTGGGTAGACTCCTCGAGGGACGGGGTGGACCGGACCAGGAACGTCCGTCGAGAACCTGTCAACCCGGTACTGAAACCCCCACAAATAGGGGACGACCTCGTTACGACCCGTGGGGGTACGGGATTCCCTACCCACGAAAGTATCGACAGCGGGTGTCTACTCATTTGACTCCGGGTCCTCACCGAGGTAGCCCAGGGCATCGACCACACCCTGTCCCGGGACGAGGACCAGTGGCTACCGGGAACAAGCGGGACACGGAGGTACCTGTCCGAGTAAAGTGGACGTGGAACTGGGGGTGGTAGAGGGACTCTTCTTCCCCTCAAGTCTCCTGAACCCTCCGTACGTCTGTTTCTGGAAATACCTGGCTCCTGACTGTTCCGGGGCCCGTCCCCGTGGTCCCTGACCCAGAACGGGACCTCTCTTCCCACTCCCAACGCCAACCCCAGACGACCCCTCCGTCCGGATGATCGTTTGTCGAAGACGTTTGGGTCCAAGGACGGGACTTCCGACCTCTCTCGGCACCCGGGTCCCTCGCGACGACGTCGAGAGGCACCTGAAACCGGGGTCGAGTCGGGGACTGGACCACCGGGACCACCACACGCCTCCGTCGGGGGTCGGCCGAGGACCCCCTTCCTCGGTCCTCTGAGGGTCCGTCCCGTCCGAGGAGGACCCGAGGACAAGCGTCCACCACCACTGACGAGTCTTTGCGTGAAGTCGAGACCCGAGACGGTGGACTCTACCCTCTGCCAATGGGGCTCCGACGGGAGTCGAGGGGACCCGTGACAGAAGTGGGGAGGGTCCCAGGAGTGTTCGGGGGAGGACAGACGATTCCCGGAGGATAGGGTCGATGGTCGTCCTCAGTCTTCGTGTCGGTGACGCAGGAAACAAAGGACCAGCCCACCTTAACGGCTTCCACCCCCACCGTCGACGTCGGAGTCGGTCGAAGACCCCGAGTGTCGGAGTCTACGTCCCGTCCCCGCCCTGGCGGTGGGGTCGTGGGGTCGGGGTCTTGTTACTGCGACTCTGGCACGAGGACTCGGTCAGGAGCGACGTCAGGGTCGGGGTCTTTGGCCCGAGAAACTACCCATTAACGACCAAAGGACGGACGTCTGGTAAGTTTCCTCCTTTCTCTTTTAGAGGAAGTAAAATAGAACCCTTCCGCCGCCGGAGAGAGCCGAGGGGGTGTCCGTCGTCGGAAAAGACTCTAGTGTCGCTGCCCGTTGTTAATCTGGGGTCGGACCCCTAGTTAACGTCCCTGATTTCCCGAGTACCGTTAACGCTCCTCTCGGACCCCGTCCGCACCTACGAGGGTGTCCGTCCCAGATGCAGACCCGACCCCCTGTTCACTCCCCCGCTCGGAGAGTCGTTTCGGCTGGGTCCGAACCCGTCCTTTCCCAGAGGCCCGAGCCCGATGTGAGGTAGGAGAACGGGAGGGGTCCGGAGGTCACCGAAACTAGCGAACGGTACACGCCGGGGCTCACGTGGGGGCGTCGGGAGACACGGACGGGGACGGAGGTGCCAGACGAGGGTCAGAGCTGTCGCAACCACGTCCCAAGGACTGGACGGAGGGGAAGGTCGGGGACGGGAACCGGAGGGCCGGGCAGGAGGGTGGTCCTGTACGTCGACCCGCAAGTCCAGTTCTAGTCTGGGTCACAGGAGGAACCGTGAGAGGGAGAGTGAGGTAAGACTTAGAAGGCGTCAGGGCCGACGAGGAACCTCCGGGTGCACCGTGGAGTCTGAATTGCCGGAGTAACGTCCAAACACTCGGCAGGTCCCCCGGTTCCACGCGACGTGGGTGAGTGAGGTGTCCTGGGGGGCCTGAGGATGTGGTCTGGGGCGGAACGCGGGTACTCGAGGGAGACATGAGGCCGACGGAGTCGGGCAAGGGACCAGGTACCACGAGTACGCAGAGACCCCGAAACGCCACGAGTAGGGACCTCAAGAAGTGGTACGAAAAGTGGGACGTCCCAGAGTCGTCTTTCTTGTGGAAGAGTCCCCGGAACGGGTGTGCGATTACGAGGTGGTGGTCGGACACGGTTACTCTGGGGGGTGGTCGAGGGTAGAGAAAGACTTACAGTGGGAGAGGAAAAATGAATGGAGAGTGGGTCTCCCAGACCTTCTGTCCCTGTGAGTGGGACGAGGACCGACCTCTCTCTCCGGAGTCACGTGTCTTACGGGAAGGTCCCCACACAGACTGACGTAGGTCCCCTGTCCGACCGACACGATCCGAGTGACCTGTAGGACCGGAGACCACATCGGAGCGAGACTCGGTCGGACAGGGAACAAGTCCTGGACACAGAGGGAAGACGAGGACCCCACTCGAGAGGAGGCGGGACCACTCGACTTCGACATGACGGGTCCTAAGACGGGACTACGGGGGACCCACAGATCCGTCCTACCACCTCCGACGACAAACTTACTAGGGAGGGTCCCCTTACCCGTTTGTGTCTGTCCTCTGTGATCCCCTGGAGCGTAACTCCCCACGGACACTACGTGACACGACCCCCGGTGACTTTCAGTTCGTCCCAGAACAGGGCTGTCGTGGACGACTCCCGACAGTCCTTCAAAAGGTACAGTGAATGTTTCACAGACGAGACACGACTCCGGCACGACCCCGGTCTGTGCGCCGACACTTCTTCCGTGGGGGCGGGAGGTCGGTTCTCTCTGTCACACCTGTCACTTGCCCCCGGGGCACCTGCTGTCTGTGGGTCCCCCCGAAGGACCTCCTCCACTACGGGTGAACTCGGTGTTCTCGACCTCACCCCGACCCCAACACTGCCCTCGTGTCCGTGTCCGTTCCACACTCCCACCACACCTAAGTCGGCCACTCTCCGGAACCCTCCTCGATCCCACCCCGCTCTCTACCCGTCCCTGTCAGGGGCACCCGGTGTGCACGACCGAAGATCCACCGCCGGTCTCTGTATTCAATGTAAAGAATATCCTTTTTTTACGTTTCGTTGCTTGTCTTCACTTCGACGTCCACACGACCGAGCCAAGTCTTACGTCGCCCCCGGACTCGTGAGTCAAGGGTGTCCACTTACCGTGACTCCAGAACCACCCTGAGTCCAATCCCGGACGGGGACCCGAACCTCGGTCCCGACGGGGACGGGTGGGAGGTGAGGAGGGGTGGACGTTTTCGTCGTCGTCTGTCTGTTTGTTCCGGTCACTCCGGTGGACCCGTCCACCCTCCTCCGTCTCCCCAAAAGTCACCTCGGGTCGAGACCTCAAACACTCCCCGACACTCCCCGTCTGCGGGGTGACGACAGCACCAAAACCTCCCCCACACCTCCTGACCCTTCTCCGGTCGTCACTCAGGATTACATTTACGACCCGATTACAATCACTATGAATCACATAGTCACAAACGATAAATGACGTCGTTAAGACATACACTTCACTTTGTTTTCATGGTGCGATTACGTTCGACAATCATGGACCCCTTTACATACGTCTCTCTCCCGTGGACCCTCCGGACACAGGAGGGACTAGTTAAAACACGTCTTAACGGGACAATTAAATGTCTAACCTTCACCGAAAGAATTATATTCCATTTGCTCTAAAGTCTTTTGTCATAATGGTCCTTGTTCACTTCGGTACAACACTAGTCCAGTAGTTCTTCTGTACTGGAATTCACAAATCCGTGGACCATTGACTCGAAATTTTACGTGTTTCTTTTTGGACCACTCTCAACCTTACTCTTCATCTTTTTCAGTGTTAATATCGACCTTTAAAATTACACGGAGAGAGTTACTCACTATCTTGTTCGAGTATCGTTTTACGATTCATGTAAACTTGATAGTTGGTTGGGCTACACTGACTACAAATATCTTTGGAGGTAGTGGCTGTCGTCCTAGGTGTCATAGAAGTTCCCACATACTTCGTAAATAGTTCTATCTATCTGGTGTAAGATCCGGTATTTTGTTAAGTGTTATGTAAAGTTTCCTAAGTTCAGTATATTTTATACGTGAGTCTAGTGTTACCTTAATTTGACTTTTATTTATCATCTTTACATAGACTTTATAATTTTTAAAATTATTCTGTGTATGTTTCATACACACCCAGTTACCCTTTTCCCTTTAATCTTTCGTAAAACTTCGTTTAAATGTACTTTTAAGTGGTATATTCTTAAGACCCCCTACGGAAATGGGGTCATGCGTCCTCCTTTAAATATCGTTATTAACTGATGTAATCTTTTATTCTTTACGGACTTGAATTACAGAAATTGAAAGTGGAATTCTCTGATCTTTCTCTTTTCATTTAATTTGGTTTTATTCGTCTTCTTTACTTTACTCTTCGTAGTCTGACTTTTAGTTTCTTTATATTTTCATTCTCTTTTAGTCTCTACAATACCCCTCCCTCCACCCTCCCCCCAAGTACAAACCCTTGTGTACATTATTAATTTCTAAAATTTTAAATTTTTTATTTTTTGAATTTTTTTTATTATTCTCTTTTAGTTACTTAGTTGTCGATCCAGAATCACTTCTACTTATTGAAAATATTTGAAGATTGGTCTTATTAATCTTTTTTTAACTCTCTTCCGTGTTTAATGATACAGTCCTGAAATTTTCCACTGAAGTGGTTTCTGGGGTACTTATAATTTCGTCATTACTTCATTATGGTACTTGGTTGAAAATGGTTATCCAAACTACTGAAACTGTTTTACCCTTTTAAGGTTAAACTTTAAACCCTTACTTTCTGTATTTAAATAGGTTCTTCTTTGTCTACCGGTCTTATCGGGATATAAATAAATTTTTTTAACTTAAATCTCAATTCTTGAAGAGATGTTTCTTGATCTTAGGAGTAGTCGAAGTGACTACTTAAGGTGGTTCATGAATCCTTTCTTTATTATAGTCACGATATGTTTGGGGGTCTTTTAATTTCACCTCTCTTATGAAAAATGATACATGATCTATAAACGGGTATAAATGTATAATTTTGGATTACGGGTTCCACTGTCGGGAACCCCTACGCCAGAAATCCTTTACTCATACTGTACTCCCACTCCGGGAGGACTTAGTCGACCACGGGACTATCGTCTCTGAGGCATCTCTCAGGAATGTTCCTGGGGGAGGACTGTGCACTTCTGTGTCACTCTTCCGTGGTGGATACTCGGTTTGTCACCCGGTAGTAGTGTGTGACTTAGTCGACCACGGGACTAGAACCTCCCGATCCGAGGTCTTGACACTCGTTATTTGACATGACCGGTGAGGCAGTGACCATAAAACAATAACGTCGGGTCTACTTAATTCTGTTTCGGGTTGAGGAAGACACTCCGGTCGTAATGGGACTATGGTTTTGGTCTGTTCCTATAACGTTTCGGGGGGTGTTTTGATATCTGATTATTGAGACTACATACACCTATATATTCAAAATTTGTGCTGACACAGTTTAGTTTAGGTTGTTATAAATTTCCTATTATTGAGTACCAGTACACCTCTAATAGGTGGTCCTTACGTTCCGACTGAATTGTAAACTTTCAGTCAATTAAATTAAATGGTATAATTGTCTGATTTTCGTTTTGTATGCTAGTAGGGCTATCGTAAACTGTTTTAAGTTGTGGGTGACTACTATTTTGACAGTCGTTCATATGTTCCTTTTAAAGAGTTGGACTATTTTTAGTAGTCACTCGTTGAGTGTTGATTATAGAAAGAGTCACTACTTTCTGACTTATAAAAGAGGGTTCTAATTCTTGTCGTATTACTGTAAACGAAAGTTCTGAAGATAAATTGTACACCATCTTCAAGATCAGTGAAGTTATTTCGTACTATTTTTTTTTTACCCAGTACCTCTGGCCTTTCTTCATTTTACTAGAAATGAGTACTATAGATGTATTTCCTTTTGAATGATCGTGCTTATTGACTCAAATCGTTACAACGACTTTTGTTCTAGTTATGTGTTGTTGCTTAAAGATAAATTTGTCGTTCTTTGTTCGCCTTTAACTTAAATTTCTATAACAAATAGTACCGTAGTTTTAATACTTTATGAATCCTTGTTTGGACCATGTCTCTTGAACCTTCTGGACGTGTCAACGGGGAACTTGCCGTACGACTGGGAAGAGGTCGACCTGGAGACGCTTCTTGGAATGTCAAGGAGGAGACGTAGGTACTAAGGGACGGACACCTAAGTCGGTTGTCTTCTAACACATCGTGACTCAATGACTTTTTGTAGACGTATGGTCCCTTGCGAGTATCAAGTTTGGACACAACAAGTTCCCAGTTGAAATACAACTTTTTGATATTTTGGGACGACTTTCTTCACGTCCTAGATTTATTTGTCTCTCTATACGAGACAAATACTCTGGCTTCTACGTCATAACAATTACCTAATTAATGGGGTCTTAGGTAGACGTCTAAGTCACTTCGGTGTTAGTTTTAGATTCGTCAAAATATTTTTTTTTTTAACTAGTTGTATAAGATTTTAGAAATACCCTTATATTGCTAGGTTCTCATTCGTTTTGATGAATGTTTTTTTCTCATAACCTAATAATCGTAAATACTAAAGTTCTGTAACTTTTCGATATCATTAATTCTGTCGTACCATGTCTGTGTTTTAATCTGTTTATATAATAACCTTGTCTCATGTAACAGGTTTTTTGTCTGGGTATGTGTATACCCAATTACTAAAACTTTGTTTCCATGTTTTCGTTGAATCACCTCTTTCCTATCAGAAAGAAGTTTTCCACGACCTTGTGGTAAACGGTTTTTCTTTTTTTCTTTGAGTTACATACGGAACATAGTAAATATTTTTAATTGATTTTTAATTGCCATCAGGATTTATGTTTCGGTTTGGTATACTGAAGATTTTCTTTTGAATCCCTTTTTTTAGAAACATTAGAATGTAATCCGTTTCGATAGAGTCGGTATTATCGTTTTTGTATTTTTTGTTTCGAATTGACATAGTTCTAAAATTTGTAAACGAGAAACTTTCTGTAACATTTTCCCCACTTTTACTTTAGGTGTCCGACTTTCTTTATTGACGATGTGGTATGGGGATTGTTTCCCGAAAATGTTCTTCTCCTTCTTGAGAGTTTTGAGTCATTATTCTTGTGTTTATTGAATCATTTTTTTTTTTTTACCCGTTCTATAAACTTACCTGTCAAGTTTCTATGTACCTACCGTTTATTCGTGGCCCTTTCTACGAGATTATCGTAATCAGGAACGACGACGATGACGATTCAGCGAAATCAGAACAGGCTGAAACACGCTGGAGTATCTGCCGTCGGGTTGTCCCAGGGGGTAGGGACCCTAAGAGGTCCGTTCTTGTGACCTCACCCAACGGTAAAGGAAGAGGGTTACGTACTTTCACTTTTCACTTTCACTTCAGCGAGTCAGCACAGACTGAGAATTCCTGGGGTACCTGACGTCGGATAGTCCGAGGAGGCAGGTACCCTAAAAGGTCCGTTCTCATGACCTCACCCCACGGTAATCAGGAAGCCTTCGACGTTTAATGTTGGGGTCTCTCTAGATACATGTGTGGGTGACCCTACCAATGTTACTTTTTCGACTGGTGTGGTTCTCAACCACTCCGTCCCCTCGTTGACCTGAGTGCGACGACCACACCTACGTTTGACGACGTTGGTGAAGTATTTCTATTAAACTACAAAGGATTTTCTCTAGTCGGGACCCCAAAGAAACCTTTCTCACTACGATTCCGACTTTGAGGTTATGAAACCGGTGGAGTGCGCTTCTCAACTGAGTAACCTTTTATGAGACTACGACTCTCCCTAACCCCCGTCCTCCTCTTCCCCTGCTGTCTCCTACTCTACCGACCTACCGTAGTGACTGAACTACCTGCACTCAGACTTACTTGAGGCCCTCAATCACTAGTTGTCCCTCCGGACCGCACGACGTTAAGCACCCCAGCGTTTCTCAGTCTGTACTGACTCGCTGACTTGACTTGACTTGACTTTTCAATTTGTGTGGATGGTACACTAGGTCGGTCAGAGGGGTTCTCTTTTCTGTCGTACACAGGTTCTTTCTCGTACGCTCACAAGTGTCGTCAAAATAAATATTTTTCGGGGTGTGACCTTTATCGGGTAAACAGGTAGTAGTGTCCTTGCCTATGTGTGTAACGACATATAAGGTAGGTAGGCTACCTTAGGTTGAGTCGTTATTCTTCCTCACTCAATAACTGTGTGCGTTGTCATACCTATTTAGAGTGTTACTCATATGACGACCTTTTTCGGTCTGTATTTTTCTTATGACTTTGAAGGGATGGGACGAACGACCACCTTTCTCCACCAAAGGTACGTATATTATCTGTCTTATAATCATGGATCTTGTATTTCGTATAAACGTTCAGTTATTCTTTTTGAAACACCTTTTCACCCATCTCTTAAAGTTTAGCTGTCAAGTGTTTTCTCCTTTGTTTTACCGTTTATGTATGTACTTTTCTTCAAGTTGGAGTGATAATAAGTAGCCTTTACCGTCACTTAAGTTTCTGTAGGAAAGTATGGGTCGTTTAGCTGTTTCCGATCACACACCGTCGTTCACTAAGCTCCTCTATCCTGTCTCCCAAAGACTTGGTGACGGGTACTTTCCTGAGAACGTGGGGTGAGACCTCTCGTTCATATCACCACTTCTACTTCCACAAATATCGGACGTGGACCGTTACGACGAAGATCTTTTAAGGAGTTCTCCGTGTGTCTCTCCAAAGGTCCTAACGAGTACCGTCATAGGACGTCTCTACGGAGTTTGTCGGATGGACGGGTAGGTGTCCCCCTGTCATACATCCGACATACACCAGTCATTTCCCGGACGAAGTCCCGGTGATTGCTAAACTTGATCTTTGAGGAAGTACCTACGACTATTGAGAGTCTTTCGTGTGACTCACCCCTGTGGAACAACGTCGCACCGGGTATCGCGTTGTCCGACAAATACATTTCGAAATTTGGATGTTCCTCGTAATATATAACAAATACCCCGTATTTCTACGTCATTTCTATCTGTTACGATCGCTTACTATGAGTGGGTGAAGGACGGTCACCGACAGAGACCGTCGCCCACCACCCCCTACCCTTGACCCTCTCACCGTGTCGGGGAGGTTCCGGTGTAGATGACACTGCCCGGTCGCGGTCCGTAGGGACCTCCGGCCTGGAGGTCTGCCTTGGACCCACGAAGGGCCTCCTCCACTGCTAACGGACCCCGGACCTAACCTTCGACTACGGTCGTCCCCTACATCCCGTAAAGGACCTCTCTCTCCCGCGGTACCCCTGGACCCCCGCCCCGAACCTGGGGACCCCCGTCAGTTCACGTGAGAACCACGAGACTCCCGACGACCAATGACGGGTACGTCGCACCGGGACCCCGGGCCCGGTGTGTCTGACCGCCAGCAATTTCCCGGAGAAGGTCCGGAGGTCGGAGAGCCTGAGGACACCCTAAGAGCGGGGACCCCGGCCTAACCCACGGGTCGGGGTGTCCCCGCGACATCGTCACGTCCTCAGGACGTACGGTGTGGTGCCAGGGGAAGGAGGGCTGTGACGGGAAGGCGACCCACGCGCGCCGGTAGATTGACCACGAGGAGTCCAAGACTGCTGGAACAGAAGTGCCGACATGCACGGCCGAAGGCGAAACCGAGTGGCAGTCAACGGAATTGGGGACACATAATATCTTTCCCATCGAGTCCGAAGGACTCCCCACCTACACGAACCCTAGGACCGGTCGTCTCGACCTACCCTGGGGACCCCAGACCTGTCGGGCGGGTAGAGAGAGGGTGGGGGTTCAAGGTCCACAGGACCTTGGTCACGGTGGCTAGACGGTCGTCGCGCCTCGACCTGAGAGGACCCGTCGGTTCCTCGGGTCGTCCGTGGGACTGAGGGGACCCACAGAGAAGACGACTCGACAGTGAGTCCCACAATAGACAACAACGTTATATAATAACGGTACCTGTGGTGTACAATCTAGAGTCACAGTCGTTTTGCTAGTTCCTTTAAGTAAATAATAATTGAATACTATCTACATTCTGACTAACGAAGAATCCTAGACACGAGCCCCGTTTAACACCGTCGTCGTTCAGTGAGAAGTTCCGGAGGAGAAAGGGGGTCGACGACCCCCGCCCCAACCGAGTTCCGACTGGACCCTTTATCGTAGGACACGGAGGAGACCAGTCGGGGCGTGTACCTACGGGCACTGGTGGAGGGTAGCGGTACCGATCGGGTGGAGGAGCGTAGGAACCTGACGACGGCGAGGGCGTCCCGTGTGTACCAAAAAGTCGAGAGTCGTCAGGAGCCTCGTTCACAGTGGCAGAGTAAAATGTCGGTCACCTCCACCGCGAAGGTGTGAGAAATGGGTCCCGGAGTGTGGGTCTGGGCCCTGACACCCGGGGCTCGACGTGTCGGAATCACGGACATCTCCCTACCACTGAAAAAGGAACGACGAGAAAGTGGGTAAAGGGTCTAGTTCTCCGACTCCCAGTCTCCGCCCGTCACAGGGTAAGTTCCAGTACGCTCCTCCGCGACTCTTGTGGACAGAGGAAGACGGGGAAGAGCGAGGGGTGGGAATAGTAGGTGGGGTGTGGGGTAGGGAGGCCTAGTCCACCCGGAAGACGGACCGAAACTCGGGTAGGTCGAGGGTAGGGTGGGGTGAGGCTCCGGACTCTCCAGTCCGTCCGGTAGCCCGACGGGTCCTGTCCTAGGTAGTGCGGTCACACTCACTTCCCCCGGCCGGCCATCCTACGACCTCCCTCACGGGGCCCGGTGGCGCCAGGGAGGTCCTACCGACTGAGGGGTCGTCCGAGAGCCCAGGGGACCGATACGGCACCCCTCCCCCTCCGACCCCGTCCTGACTTGCGTTCGTGCAGTCTCGCACGACTCGTCTCACCCTCTGGACTTGGGCGCGACCCGCAGCAGTAATCGCCAACAATATGAAGAAGGGGAGTCGGGGGGACTCACGGACGGGGGACGGGGGGAGAGTACGTCCCCGGACAGGACCCTCCGGGGTCGGTCTGGACGGGGGACCCTGAGGCGGCGGGAGGGGCCACGACTCTTCGGTCTCGACCACGAAACTTAATTCTTGTACACCTAAGACTGGGCTACTAACTCCCCAGCAGGAGACATAGGGTCGGGAGTGAACCCCCTTCACTTCGAGGACCCCGACAAAACTACCCTCCACATCGAAGTTGTGTGGGTACTTCCTTCGTCTGTGTCCCAAATCATGTCTGGATCTTCCCACCCCCTGGTGCTCCCCCACCCCCCGTCCGGACGTGGACCCAGTCCTCGGTCGCCCCACCGTTCGGGGGTAGTGAGTGTTAGTCCACCGACCCCACCTCCAGTGATTGAAGAGTGTCCGAATGAGGTTCACCGCTGAAATTTTCCCCGGGGACCTCTTCGTCCCCCGTAGAACCCCTTGGAACACTCGAGTCCAGGAGTAGAGTCGTAGTTGCGACGCCACTCGTCCCAGGATTACTACGGCTCCGTCGTTGAATCCCTTTCTTTTGAACAAAAAATAGTGTGGAGGGGGGGTAGGGAGAGACACGAAGAAGAGACTATATAAGTAGGGGTACTTATGTCCGGAGTGATGTTCGACTGATCACACTATCTATGCGAACTCACACAGATTAGGAACAGTTCTCGAAACCTCAACTTAATTTGTCTCGTCTACTTAATCGGTCCTCGGTCCCGCCCCCGAAACACACATAGGCTCTTGGTCCTTTTGACTCCGAGGACCGATCACAACCCCAGCCCCGGAACTCGGGGTATAGGACTGGGGTCCGGACCCACGCCGTCTCGACCGGGTGCTCCCAGAGGACTAAAAAGCTATTCTGAGCCTTCCCTTCCTCAATTCGACGACTCGACGGAAGGGGCTTCGTTAATTAATGTCTTCATCTCTCCACCCGGACTGTTAATACAGGGCGTGTTTCCTGGGTCTCCCTCCCCCCATTACTGAAGTCTCGCGGAACGCGACACTCTAATTATTCGCACACCGTAAACCTACCGTGCGGTCCGAAACGACAGTGGGACGAGGTACGACCGGGGACCCCTCAAGGCCCCGTGTCCAGTCCCAATGGCACCAATGGGCCGGTGCCGGTGCCGTTGGTCGCGTGTCGGACGTCGTCCTACCGGCCTGGGTCCCCTGAGGGGCGCGGAGGGCCGCGCGACCGAAGAGGTTCTCCCCACCCCCAGTCCGACTCGTCCGCCCGGCCCGAACGTCTCTAGGTCCGGTCGGGGGTCGGGGATATGTCGGAACACCTCTTCCTCTTTCAGCACCCCGGGCCGGACCTCAGGGTCGTAGTGGTGAGTGACCCCACTGGAGCCTGTTTGGTCGGAGAACGGAGGAAGTGACTCATCCTATTCTTGCGACCCGCCCTCGGCACACCCCGGTTTACTCCCCGTGTCTGGCCCGGGACATCGTGTCGTAGAGCCTCACCGTTTCCGAGGATGAGACAAGAACGGAGACGTCGGTGGGGTCGTCGACACGTGGGCCTTCCTGGTGGGGACGCGGGGGGGCATGGGTGGGGTACCAGTCCCCTCGGGTAGAGTCGGGACGGTCGTCTCGGGCCGAGGAGGGACGGGGTCTACTGGGGTGGGACGGCGTAACTTCCCGCGCAGAGGTGGGGGGACGGGAGGACGAAGAGGGGGCCTCAAAGAATAGCAGGAACAGGACCAGACACAGAAACGGTAGGGTTTGTCGATAGTTTCAGTTCCCTCGAAGATTTTAAAGACTTTAAATCTTAGTTCCCTCTTCCTTTACCATCGGGTGAGGTCATAGGAACGGACCCCTTAGGGCGCCTGTCTCTTCGGACCACCCGATGTCAGGTACGCCAGTGTCTCTCAACCCGTGCTGAATCGCTGATTTGTTGTTGCTCCTCTTCCGTCGGACCCAAACCCCCCTCAGACGGTCCCGTCAGGTCCAGTGAGTGGTGGGCAGGGAGTTTACGGGGGACAGGACGTCGGTCCGGACACACGGGGGTCCCGGAGACACCTGATCGGGGAGGGGCGTGTATGGGGTGGAAGCACCGCGAGTGTGACCTCTACACCTGCTTACCGGGCCTCCAACTGTTCTGAGCCGTCCCGAACCTCCACGCACCCAATCCTGTCCTGTCCCTTCCAGGCGCCGGGTCTCGGTACAGACCACCTCCCTCCCATCCACCGTTGCTGCCCCCGTTCGGCGGTCTCCCCGACTCCAGGGTCGTAGTGTCGGCTGTACTCAGGACCAAGGAGGGCTGGGACTCACCGTACCACGGACGACGCACTCTTGACCCCCACCCCCCGTCGCCCTGAGGGGCACCCCAGTTCTGACGACCTGTCTGTCGGGTGTCTCAGAAGGCCCGAGTCCGGGGAAGTCCTCGGCAGGGGTGCGTCGTCACCGGTCCACGTCACAGTCTCCCACGGCAGGGAGGAGCGTCCTCCGGGTACCTGGGAATCGAAGACGTCCCGTGTACCCTGTACTTACTTCCCCAAAGCCGCCTAGGGGTGTCGACCGAGTCTTGCGTTCAGATAGACACCTTAATGTGTGGGCACGAGCCGGGTCCGGGGTCAGGTGTCAGGGTTAGTTATGTTTGTCCCCCTACCACTGTATCCCCTTCTCATTGGACGGGCCCTTCGGGTCCCACCTACCTCGGTGTAGAACCCTCACGGGACGACTCCACCTTTTACGAGTACTGGAGTGACCTCCCTGTGAACGGGACGGTCTGGGGAAGTAGGGGTTCCAGTAAGAGTTCCGGGCGTGTGTCCCCGGACCCGAAATGGCTCTCTCTTTGGAGGCAGACTCAAGATGGACGACCGAAGGACAGGGTTCTACGGCATCCTGTATCCTACGGGACCCAGGTGGGGAGGGGTACGTCGGGGAAGGACACTCATGAAGGGTCGAAGGGTTCGTCCTCGACACCTAAGACGTACCACGGGCCGTAAAGGTCAGACCGGGACCCTAGACTTCTGGGACGAGTTTGGGTTCGGGAGTCCCCCTTGTTCCCGCGCAGGACACCAGACTGGAGTCGAGGAGGCCGACACTTTGTCATTGTCGGTGCGTCTCGGGAGAGGTACCCCAAGAGGTTTGTCTTGAGGTCAGGAAGTCCCCTTAGATCCGGGTCCGACGACTCGCCCTTCTCGGGTCACCAGGGGTCCGACCACCACCGGGAAGGGGTCCGGGCGTCGGAGGCGCACAGGCGGTCAAACACGGACGTCCTCCCCTTTCCAATCCGGGACTCCTTAACTTTTAGTCAGTACCAATGGTTTTCGGAAAGAGAGGTACAGAGGTCGGAGGTCCGGAGAGTCCGGCAACTCCTCGTGGGACCGAGTATAGGACCTGGAGGGAGGCACCGAGGGAGGGTGCGTGCGCCCCCGCCGTCCGTCTCCGCCCGTTCCCGCTTTAACGGCAAATGAAACGACGGGGATAGAGACCCATCGTCTGTACGCTCCTTCGAAAATCTGTGATTTACTTTTCGGACCGCGTCGACCTGGAGACGTCCGTTACGGAATTGAGAAGTAAAAGAGGGACGGGGTGCGCGAGCGACCGGTGTGAAAGACAAATTAATCCCCTCTCTCTTTTAACACTGTAGCTGAGTTCCCGTAGTGGAAGGACCTCACACTTTCGTCTCTTAATTAGGGTCCAGACCGACCGGGCAGGGGGTTCCGTGTAGATGAGTGACTAAACGTGCCGACGTCGATACCCTTGCCCGGTCCGGAGGGTCTCGGCCTAACCTCCTGGTCCCTCGTTCTACCAGTGGGGACACGTCACTCGGACCGGGGAAGGCCCTTCGACCCCTCCCTACTCGTCTTCCTCGGTCCCCGTGGGTGGAGGGTCGGGGTGGGGTTGGACGCGATGAGACCCAGACTCGTCCCACCCCTCCCTCCTCGTCCAAACACACGTACTCTTAGAGACTCGATCCGTGTCCGTCTCTCCGTCCCTCTCGACCCGTAGTCCTCCACCCGACCCTTTGGATAAAGGAGAGGTCAGGAGTCCCCGTACCCCGACCCGTCTTCCCCAGGCCTTCTCTGACCGGAAGGTCGACCAGAGTGTCCCGTCCACCCACACCCGTCCACCCACTCCTGACCCGTTCCTTACGCTCGCCCGCCCGACGATCTCCTCCCCACTCCGACACAGACCCCGGTGTCCCCCCTTCACGGATGCACCTCCCGTCCCTCCGACCCAGGGACCGATCCTCCCACGTAGTCTGTGCGGGAAGGACCGAGCATCATCTGAAAGTCCCCGCCCCACGGTCCAAGTACCAAGAAGGGTGGAGTCGTCCCTCCGTCCCGACTCCTACCGCGCACGTCTCGAAGTCGGGAGTGAGACTGGGAGTGACGAGCCAACCACGGCACCGGTCTGGTCCACCGGGGGCCTAGGGTCCGAGACAAGGCCCGTGTTCCTCGTAGCCCGACCTCCCAGGTAAGGACGACCTGGCAAGACGCGGAGACTCTGTCGGACCTGAGTGCCCGACCGCCAGGCACGAGTCCCAGGGGTGGGACGGAGGTGGACAGACAGACGGAGTCCTGGCGACGAAATCACAAAGCGCCCGCACAGTAGAGACGGGGTCTCCACAAGTCCGTTAGTAGGCGCACACGAGGCATCCGACACCTGCACGACCAGGACGAGCAGGGAGGTCCCGGAGAGCCCAGGGGGATGGGATGACGACAGACGACGACGACTCGTCTGGTGGGTCTTGCACCACCGAAGTCACCCGTCAGAGGAGACGCAGGAGGGAACCGACAGTGGCACAGAGGAGGGGACAGGGCCCCGAGTCTGAGACAACCCAGACAGACAGAGGGTGAGACCCACACACAGAGAGACCGGGGGAGGGGCGGTAGGGACGTGTCTGTCCTGCCATATAGAGACAACTGGGTAAAGGACCCCTTTACAGACAAGCTGGAAACGGGAAAGGAGATTCTGCGGGAGTGGAGCGAGGGACCGGACCCTGGGGTCGGGGTGACCCCTCCCTCCGACCCGCGAGCAAGGGACCGGGACGGCACACGGGTGGTACGTCGCCCCCGTGGGACACCTCTCTTACGTCCCGAACCTGAGGCCCTCCGCCGTGACCGGAGAAACAGTCGAAAACTCAGAGTTTCAGAGTAAAGGGACTAAATTTTGGTCGGAGAAGTTGGCGATTAACAACTTTCCTTTTCTCATTCTACCCTTTTCCTTTTAGTTAAACGTACCCCTCTACTTCACACGGGTAGCCGGGTGACGGGAAACGCCCCTTCTGACACTCTAGAAGTCTCGCCGGCGCGGTCGACGAATAGTCGAGCCTTTCCTCGGGCGCAGGGGGGTGGCCGTCCCTCCCCCGGAGCAGAGGGAGTCGCGGACCGCGGAGGACCTCTACACCCGGTCAGGGAGGGCCCGACCTGAAGGACCAGTCACGGGACGTCAGGGCCCTGTGCGACCGACGGATCCGTCCCCTACCACCCCTGAGCGGACACCTCACCAACAATCAGGAGTTCGGGGTTCCACCTCGACGACGGGCACCGGGGTAGGGCGGGGGCGGAACAGGACCCGGGTCTGAGGACCGGAACGGGTCGTCACCCGTCTACTTTGTGGGGACTCACTGGAGTCTCCTGTGGTCCCGAGGACGAGTGACGGGAGTGAGGGCCCCAGTAGGACCCACGTCGGTCCGGGGGAGGAGGCTCTTCTGACCCCGGGAGGTCAGACTTCGGCCTCGTCCGGGTGAAGACGGTTGGGACGGAAGGGGTCCCCGGGGTCTCGACACCCGTCCGAAAGGGGTCCTGCGGAGAGGGAGGCACGGACGTAGATTCCGGAGGAGAAGACACTCCGGGGACGTGGACCCGTCGTCCCGGTCATCTTGGGGTGAACTCCGGACCGAGGGGTTCCGAAACCCGGAGTACCCTGATCTGGCGTCTCGGACCGGACGTTCCACCCCCGTCCCAGTGGTCTATTCTGCGTTCTACTGGGAAATTAAAAGTCGAAATCTTTAAGTTTCTTATAAAAATTTTCATACAGGGTTTATAATGTACCCCATATGAAATTGTGATTAAGTGACACGTAGACTTTAAGTCCGAAGTCGCCCGTAGAACCCGAAGACACACGAGTTAGACTGTGGGATCACTGTGGGGTGCGAGTCAACACAGGCTGAGAAACACTGGGGTACCTGACGTACCCTAAAGGGTCCGTTCTTATGGTCTCACCCAACGGTACGGGAAGAGGTCCCCTACAAGGGTTAGGTCCTTAGTTTGGACCTAGAGGACGTAACGTCCGTCCGAGAAATGGTGACTCGGTGGTCCCTGTGGGGATCTCTCGCCACTCTTCCGCTCCAGGGAAAGGACCTCCGGTCGCCTGCGCCGGGACGGCGCACCGGCACTGGTGCACGAGCCTGGACGAAAGACTCTCGGACCAGACCCGGTCCGGACGAGACCCACGACCCCAAAGGTGACTCTTGGGAGGACTTCGACTGGCACGTCGCCCCTCCTCGTCGTCTGGTCCTCTTGTCTACTTTGTGTGCGAGTCATGACCCGAGGCGGGTGGAGGTGATCCCCTGAGCGTAGAGGAAAAGGGGGTCCAAAAGGAAAAACCGTCGCCCCAACCCCAGACCCCCCCCGTAGGGAGACCCGAGACTCTCCTGGATCCTGCACAAGGTCCAGGTTGCTCTGTCTTCTGGGTTGGTATACGTTCGGACGAACGAGACCAGTCGAGACGTGCTGAAGAATACTGGGGTTCAGTACGGTAACTTCACTCGTTCGTCTCCGGTAAGTTGGACCGAAGAGGAAGGGAATTTTTATGTCCGTTAATAAAAACCATGTGAGCTCATATATCAGTAATTCTTCACAAACTTTTAGTTTTTGCCCCTCTCTCGTGGGTCTCAACGAGTCAAGTCAAGTGAAGTCAAGTCAGCGTGGTCAGCACAGGCTGAGAAACGCTGGGGTACTTAGCGTCGTGCGGTCCGGAGGGACAGGTAGTGGTAGAGGACCTCAAGTGAGTCTGAGTGTAGGTAGCTCCGTCACTACGGTAGGTCGGTAGAGTAGGAGACAGTAGGGGAAGAGGAGGACGGGGGTTAGGGAGGGTCGTAGTCTCAGAAAAGGTTACTCAGTTGAGAAACGTACTCCACCGGTCTCATGACCTCAAAGTCGAAGTTGTAGTCAGGAAGGTCACTTGTGGGTTCCTGACTGGAGGAAATCCTACCTGACCAACCTAGAGGAACGTCAGGTTCCCTGAGAGTTCTCAGAAGAGGTTGTGGTGTCAAGTTTTCGTAGTTAAGAAGCCACGAGTCGAAAGAAGTGTCAGGTTGAGAGTGTAGGTATGTACTGGTGTCCTTTTTGGTATCGGAAGTGATCTACCTGGAAAATTACAGAGACGAAAACTTATACGATAGATCCAACCAGTATTGAAAAGAAGGTTCCTCATTCGCAGAAAATTAAAGTACCGAAGTTAGTGGTAGACGTCACTAAAACCTCGGGGGGTTTTATGTCAGACTGTGACAAAGGTGACAAAGGGGACAAAGGGGTAGATAAACGGTACTTCACTACCCTGGTCTACGGTACTAGAAGCAAAAGACTTACAACTCGAAATTCGGTTGAAAAAGTGAGAGGAGAAAGTGAAAGTAGTTCTCCGAAAAATCAAGGGGAAGTGAAAGACGGTATTCCCACCACAGCAGACGTAGTCCACACACATTTGGGACGACATTAGGATCAGTCGAAGGAAAGACGAGAAGTGAGGTGGGTCTCCGAAGACAGATATCGCACTGAAGACAGGTGTGAGGTATGAAGGGTGGTACAGCAATTTCGCAGAAGGACTCTTATTAAAAATAACTAAGGGTAAACTAACACTCTTAAGTAACGTGAATGACGTACTGAAAGGGAGACACCGACCTGTAAGTATAATAAAGGTTATAAAAGTATACTATATTTTACGGTGTTAATTGTAGAAACACAGTTTTTTACAATGAAGGGGAGAGATAAACCCTCTCACAACAGAGTCTACCTATTTGCATTCCTTTTATAACCAGACATGGATTTAAATAGATTTCAAAAGTCATACGTAAAAAACAACAACAACGAACCTTACCTTATGACCAAAAGTAAAGTCAACCTCAAATAAAAACTGTATTATAACCACAAGTCAAAATACTTAGGGTTTATTAGTTAAAAAGGAAACGATACAGAAGATGATGAAGATTGGACTTTTTGAGGGAATGAGAGATCTTCACTCATATATCAGTTAATGTTACAGTAAAAAGAAGATTAAAAAGACCCACACATTAAAAAGAACTGTACCGACCAAGTGTAGAACTCCCACACACCCACAACCCTAGTCCCTACACACCCACCCAGACCTACTCGACTCTCGGGGAAGATGGTGACTCAGTTTGAGGCGGTTTTGGGACGGGGTTTGGGTTTGGACGGGGTTCGGGTTTGGGGTAGGGATTCGGAGTCGGGGTGGGGGTTCGGGTTCGGGGTGGGACGGACGTATAGACGTAGGAAACAAGAAGGACAGAGTCTTCCTGGTCAAGGGTGAAAGAGGGACAAGGGGTTGAGGTCCGGGGAGAGGAACCGGAACGGGGCACGGGGGCCACCCGCTGGGGAGACGACCCCTGTGTTCGGGTGGAAGTAGATGGGAGACAAACGTGGTGAGGGGAGGAGAACCACAACCATGTCCCGTTCTGCGACGGGAGGGGTGGAGGGAGGGTTCTTCCGGAAGACGGACCTGTAGGGTCACAGGGGAGGAAGTCTCGGAGTGCCACAGTCAATGGTGAACGACAAGGACACACGTCTGAAGTGGACAGGCACCCCTAGAGGACTCCAGAAAGTTTGTGAGTAAGTAAGTGACCAGGTAAGTAATAGGTTGCTGGGACCTAACCTAGGAACGACTCACAGTCCCTCCGTCGAAAGTCGTCCGCGGTGGTTCAGGACGAGGTTCGGAATCTTGTGTTTATAAGGTGTCTTCCTCTGTCGACTACCTGTCCGGTTGTAGTCTGAAGTCGATCTTTAAAGAGTGAACGACACTCACACACCCTTATCTCGAACGGACGTCTCCGCCAGGTCGCTACCACAGAGACTCCACTGTAAATCAACTCTCGACTCTTCTCTCCTCTTGTCGGACCGATCCACGGTGGACCCTCCCCCTAAGGAACGAGTCCCACCCCTCCTGTCCGGGGCTCTACTCCTCCAACCCCCCACCCTTGTCACTCACACCACCTACACGCCCGGCCACCCCTCCCTATGAGGGTCTACTCCAGCACCTCGGGAGGGTCTGGACGTGACAGGGGACGCCCTCGGAGGTCGTCGTACACCAAGGAAGTCGAGTTTAAATTTACTTAATTTTGTTTCACGTCAAATCTTTAGACCAAGAAGGCAGTGTTACTAACGAAAAGTTCACCATTTATCGGTGTACCGAACAGTCTGTGTCTTGTAAGGTCGTAGTGACCACCAAGACGACCCGCACCACGAGACCTGGTACCACCCCCGATTCTTCCTCACCCTAGACTCAATCCGAACTCGAGATCCACGGACACCCCACTTCCCTCCTTGTCTCCCAACTTGGACTACTACCTCACCTACATCTGTCCCGAGGTACGACTGGGGGTCCGAAGCTTGTCGTCACGGTCACAACCTTTGACCCCCCCGTTACCCCGTACATCTCCCGTCCTTGAATCCTCGGGTCCCCTCCTGCACAGTCTTCCCTCTATGCCTCCTCCGACGTCGCCTCCACCACCCCCATCGACCTATGTCCCCGGTCGGGGCCTCGACTGTCCGACTCCGGAGACCCCTCGTCCAAATCGAGTGGCATTTCTGTCCGAAGGCTGGTTCGTCAGACGATTACGTGGTGTCACTCGGAGGGTAGAGGTCTCCATTAGTTCGTCGTCCTTCCCGGTGGACCGTCCCTACGACACGTCCCTTAGGCTCATTGTCTAGAAGTCAAAAATAGCTCCAATAATCTCACCTGACTTGCGACAGGGAGGTTTATACTGGTGTTAGCCTGGGGGTCTGGGTCACTCGCACTGGAATGCACCTGTTTCCCGAAACGTCTACATTGACTCAATTCCCAGAACCCTACTCCTGTTAGGCCTGTCCGGGATTCAGGTTACTGTCCACAGGAATCTTCTCTGCGTGTCTCCTCTCTGTCTCTTCCCTCTCCGGTACACCTCTCGCTCGCTTCTGCCCTCACTACCTCGGTGGAGGTTCCTGCGGACCCCGGGACCTTCTTCCTTCTCCGTCCTTCCTAGGGGCACCTCCGAGCTCTCCCTCGTGCCGGGACGGTTGTGGAACCAAAACCTAAAGACCGGCATTCTCGACCCTCTCTTATCTAAACACAGTAAACCTCGGGGGGCCAAACACCAGACCGAGGTTCCGGTGATATGTCCTTTCGCTCCTTGACAGTCTCCGGGTGGTACACGTCCGACACGGTCCGACCGGCACGGTGGGGGTGGGCGCGACGGGGAGGGACGTGAGAGTCGAGGTGTCTCCGTTTACAGAAGTAGGGGAAGAGGACTATTCGCACTATAAAAAGAAGGTATAGAGACTCATGTGTAACGAAGAACGAAAAGGTCAGACGCCGAAAAAGTTGTCCGAAGACGGAACCTCCCCCTCCGAGGCCGCGGAAGGACGGAGCGGGACGCACGGACGGGGGACGGGGTGGACGGGTCATGTCCTTATTGCGGCAAAGACGGTCTAGCTACAACATTTAAGGAGTTTCGACTTGGGTCTTATGTAAGAAAGAAAGGAAACGGACGTAGTTGTAAAACAAAGGGACCTCGATCATTACGAGAATAAAAAGGTAAACGAAGTAAAAGACGTGTGAATTGTGATTTAGGTACAGTTTAAGAGGGGGTCAGGACATTTGTGTACCCGAGGGACCGAGAAGACAGACGTCCTTACCGAGAGGCGACCAGGCTCCCTGGGGTCCGGAGACCAAGGGCCAGAGGACAGTCCGACCGGTGCCCCAAGACGTTCCGAGAGGAAGAAGACTGAAGTCAAGTCAAGTCAAGTAAAGTCAACGAGTCAGCACAGGTTGAGAAACGCTGGGGTACTTAGCGTCGTGCGGTCTGGAGGGACAGGTAGTGGTTGAAGGCCTCAAGTGAGTGAGTACAGGTAGCTCAGTCACTACGGTAGAGTAGGAGACAGTAGGGGAAGAAGAGGACGGGGGTTAGGGAGGGTCGTAGTCTCAGAAAAGGTTACTCAGTTGAGAAGCGTACTCCACCGGTTTCATGACCTCAAAGTCGAAGTTGTAGTCAGGAAGGTTTCTTGTGGGTCCCGACTAGAGGAAGTCTTACCTGACCAACCTAGAGGAACATCAGGTTCCCTGAGAACTCTCAGAAGGGGTTGTGGAGTCGAGTTTTCGTAGTTAAGAAGTCACGAGTCGGAAGAAGTGTCAGGGTGAGAGTGTAGGTATACACTGGTGTCCTTTTTGGTGTCGGAACTGATCTGCCTGGAATCAGCCGTTTCATTATAGAGACGAAAACTTATACGGTAGATTCAACCAGTATCTTCCTCAGTAAAACCACCTCGTTTAAGAAGGTCTCTTCCACACACCCTCCGTGGAGACTGGAAACACCCTCCTCGTCTGAGAAGAAAAACTTACTAAGAGGAAAATAGTTAAACACCGACGCGGAGGTCCGTGCACCCTAGAATCAAGGGGTTTCGTCCCTAGCCTGGGCGTGGGGGACGTAACCTTCCCGCCTCAAAGTCGATGACCGGGTGGTCCCGCCAGGGTTCGTACAAATGAGATTGGAGTGTGATTCAGGCAGAGAGTCGACCTGCCCCACACCTGCCCTTGGTTGGAGACTCGTAAATCCGTAGTACGGGAAAGAAACTCAGGTCGGAACGTGACCCTAGTGACTGCAAAACGGAAAGTCAGGAAACATACTTCACACAAACAAGGAGACCTAAGAGACTGGACGTTGTGCTACACTTTTAAGAAACTGAGGTGTCGTACACGCACGACGTCCGACCCCACCTATAAGGGAGGATTGGAGGGGAGGACCGTCGGGGACCCTCCGTCCCTCCGTCCTCAGTCACGGAGTAGGAGGGTTCCGGACCACGAGGGAGGGGACGTTGGACGGAATGTCCCCCGTAACGTCAGCGAACGGGCATACAAAGGACAATCCGACTCTTTAGGTCTCGTCTCTACTGGGGAATAACAAGAAGTCTGAGGGTTCCTCCAGTGACGTGTAGTGTCTCGTCCATGTTCGACGGGCATTGCGCCACGGGGTTTGTATGTCCCAGACGTCAGTCGTCGGACCACGTCGAGTGCGTCGAGGGGGTGCCGGAGGTCACAGAGTGCCCTTCACCAGGTCCACAACCAGTTCCGACCCCCAGAGTAGACTCCGAACTGACCCTTCCCTGGACGAAGGTCCGAATGGACGAACAACCGTTCTAAGTCAAGGAACACCCTGACTCCCTCGGTCTCCTCCTGACCCCATTCCTGGGTCCGTTCCCCAGGAGCCAGATACGCTGATTCTTATCCTAGGAGAGCCCTCTTTGTCTGTCGACCTGTGATCCCTCCTCGTCTCACTCATGTGGACGCACATCCACCCACCCGACTGGTCCGGTACACAGGGTCCCTTCATAGGGTACCACCTCCCTTGGGAGTGTCCCCCTCCCTCAGCCGGACAACTTCTCTAAACGATGTTTCTCCGGTGTTCCACGACTTGTCCCCGACCACCATAAGTCAACACGGACGGACCTCCAAGTAAAAAGACGGACCTCTTCGTAACTGAGAGAACAGCCCGGCGGGGCGAGGACCCGCTCACTCGTAGGTAAAAAGAGGCACGTCCTAAACAGAATAAAGCGAGACGCTCGCCGGCGCAAATTCGAGGTCATTTACTAACGTTGCACCCGTACTATTGAACCGGAAGTCACCGTAAATAAAAAGGAGAACCGGTTTACGACTGTATATTTTGAGTTAACGTAAAACTTCTTTCAGTTCGTTGCACACACAAACGAGTCTGGGGAACATTCCGGGACCCTCCGCGGAGGGTGAGACCGGTAAGAGGTCGACCCGCCTACTTCAAGTCACCCGACCCGACGGACCTTCAACCGAGCTCTCTCTAGCGACCCCTTGGACTTTAGTGCCCTTACCTCCACAGAGTTAAACCTTCTACACCACGACAGACGGGGAATCCCTGGACCAATTCTGAGACTGTTGGACGACGTCCTCTGGGTTGGGGGAAGGTGACTCGGAGTTCGAAAGGAGACACTTTACCCGGTAGTGGGGGTCCCACGTAGGGGGTCCCAGTCTCGTGGGCGGCGGGAGCCGGTCCGACGTCGAGTCTGGTGTACGGTGAAACGGGGAGAGTCATGGTCCAGACCCTGGTCGAATACGGTGGAGGCTCCCGGAGACGAAGGGTTGGACGGTTTCTCGTTTCACGACCTACGGTCGACACACCGACCACACAACCGCGTCCGGACCGGAACGTACCACGAGCCAGCACTCGCGCGAGACGAGGGAAAGGAGACCCAGTCCAACTGACTCGTAGAGGTCCCGGGTCCTCTACCACGACCAGGAGATGTCCAGGAGACGGTGTCCTGCGTGTCCAGACCCCCGGGGCACCCGTGGTCCGACCGCCACCACCTCTCCTAGGTCCGGGAGAGAGACGTCTAGCGGAGGGACCGGGACGCAGGACGAAGGGACAGAGTCGTAGAGTTGTCAGACCCTAAAGGTACGAAGGCCACCAGAAGAGGACCTCGTCTACCCGGCGACAGAGACCCAGGTGGACACGACTTGAGAGTGCAGACACGGGAGACTACTCCTGAACCCCGCGGAGAGCCTCCTCCCTCACGTCTGAGGGGTGGTCGAGACCCAAACGGGTCCCCTGTACCGACCTTCACTACGACCCGGCGGAGGCTCACCCCAGAGACCTTCGTGACCCACAGAGGAGGCGGACGAACCCACGGACACGAGGTGGTCCTCCCGGAGTCGGGGAGGTAGGCCCGGGTCTACCCGGACGTCTGGTACGCAAGTCTCGGGTCGGTCGGTCTCACAGTCCCTCCAGAGACAGACGTCTTCTTCGACGGATTGACTGGGGAGTCCGTCTGTGCGAGGCGGTTCACCCTCAACACAACCGGCCCGAGGACACGCCGGAACCCGGACCTACGTGTGTGTCGGCGTGTTCGACACGCGAACTACCTACTCGCGGCCTTCCTCTTCCCTCCGGGCCCTTCTCTCGCAAGGAGAGACTCCGACGTGTGTACCGCTCTCTGCCTAAGACCACCCTAGACCCAAGGGAGAAGGGTCCCACGAAGAAGTCGTCGCACACCTCAAAAATTCCTACCTCCCTTTCCCTTTCACAATCAACACAGGGCGAGAAACGGGTGGTCCGAGGAGACAGGTACCTTAAGAGGTCCGTTCTTATGACCTCACCCGTCGGCAAGGGAAGAGGTCCCGTAGAAGGGTTGGTTCCCTAGCTTGGACCCCAAGGACGTAACGTCCGTCTAAGAAATGATAGACTCGGTGGTCCCTTCGGGAAAATGACTCTTTTCCCTTTCGTATTGACTGGTCAAGTGCCTTCTTGTTATTTGGGTCCTCGTAAACGGAGATAGGACGGACGGTCCTTGAGACGAACGAGAGTCGTCCCCCTCCCGGAAAACCCCAAGTCCTCGGGGGACTAAGGGGTCCTTCACAGACTTCTCCGACTGAGGAGAGCACCTGATAAAGACAACCTCTGAACCCTCTCTTCTTTAGATAAAATCTAGTAATTTTTTTATTGAAATAGATTATAAAGTATTACGACGACATACCAAGTTTAAAGTGAATTACCACCTAAAAATCCGTGAAAGTGGTTTCCTTCTTACCTAAAAGTACCTTTCCACACTTGGGGTGTCAGATATTGGACGACGAGGAAACCGTCAGACTCCTCCACCACGAATACCCCAACTACTTCTGTTCCTTTCTCCCTCCCCCACCTTTGACGGGGGTCCTTTTCGGGTCGAGGACCGGAAATGAGTGTAACACGACACAACTTGGAGAGACGGAGGGAGGTCCCTGTACTTGGGAGGAAGTCAGAGTCGACTCCCCAGTGGACGTGGGCCGTCAGACGGTACTAAAGGAATCTAATGGGAGATGGGGGTAGAATAAGAAGACGGAAACTTCCCGTCTCCGGTGCGAAGTGTGTAGAACCCAAGTCAAGAAGTCCGTCTGTCGGACCGGGGTCTGTCTCCACCGACCACACGCTAACCCGAGGAAAGTAAGAGTCGAGACACTGGAACCGGTATAATGAATTGGAGCGACTCGGAATCCGAGGATCCACAGTTCACCCTGGTAGTGTCTGGGGTGGCGTCTCCCAATAGTGTCTCTGTTTCCCCTAGTACATAAATTACGGGAACCACGTCGTGCACAGTGCTTTGTTCGGGACGACCCACTACCAACCACCCCAGACGTCCGCGGTCCCGACGACGGCCACGACGACAACCCCGAGGTAGTCACAGAACCCACACAAAACAGGTGTCCAAGAACTGCTGACGACGGGGCCACGTCGACGCGATCTCAGTCTCGACCACGTCCTGTGTGCCGGCGTCTCAGGTCGTCCGGGAGGGGACCTCCTGGTCCGGGAGCGGTGCGAGGCACAGGCGGAAGTCGTGACCAATAGGTAGAGAAATGTCCACTCTTTTGGTCTGGTCTCGTCCAAGGTGGGTGAGTAGGGTCCAGGACGTTGCCCCCCTGTCCCCCACACCCCCGGTCTTACCGCGGGGGAGGGTCGGACCAGGAGGTAGGACAGTACCCGAGCACCAGTATCTGTCATTGAAGGACGGACGGGTCGACCATAGGATTACTTTGTATAAAACACCTCTTAACACCTACTGAGGTAGTAGGAAAGGTCCCTTCGACAGTCAAGAACAATCCGAGGTTCCCCCTGTAGACCTACTACAGAGGATTTTTACTATTATTGCACCCGTAAAAACTTCCGCAGTACTGCAACTCTCTTCGTCTCCTCCCGGGAGGTACCGGTCCCACTACGACCACTGGCACAGGTGGTGCAAGGAAAAGTGTCTGCTCGGCGACCCCGGGTCACCACGAGGGACACCGGACCTGGGACCAACGATGGAGGGGAGGGGGACGGGGGTCCAGGAAGGAGATATGGCCGACGGGCGTCCCGCGTATCTCCGGAGTTCGGGGTCTGCTTCAGTCGTCGAAAAGGACGTCACCGGTCACTCGTTTCCGTCGTGGGTCGTCTGGTGACACCCACGACACCGCTCGACAGGGGACAGGTGTCGAGTGAGGGCGTCGGGGAGGACCGGAACGGTGGGTCCGGTGTCCCCGAGACGAGTGATCCGGTGTGGGAGGGACCCCACTCTGGGGCAGCTTGCCGGCCAGGCCAACGTCTCGGACCAGAGTCGAGGGACACCCCGAGTCGGAGAGGGAGACGGACCAGGGCGAGTGACAGGAGTGGGAGAAGGTCTCGCGTGCGGCGTCAGTCGTGTGTCTGGGTAGAGTCTTTGAGAAAGTCCCTCGGTCAGATTCCAGGATAAGCGTCCTTTTCGTGTCTCCGGGGTCCCCGGTCCCTCGGTCCCATCCCAGTTCATCCGTCCGAATCTTTGGTGCCGTCCGGGAAGCCCCACCCGACACGAACCACCGGCTCTCACCTCGACCCCTTCCTCACTCCGAGACCCCGTCCTCCGACCCCCCGTCCAGGGGTCTCCCTGGTCCGGGGTTCCGGCGCACCCCACCCACGTGCCCACATGTTGGGCTGTTATTCCCCGGAGGTGGCCCTGGTTCCCGTCCATACGGGGGTGGTCGTCTCCCTCGGACGCCTCGAAGAGGGGTTTCGTTTGTCGTGGGGTTTAGAGACACAGAGTCTCGAGTACTCCCCGGTACACCCCTCGCCCCTGGTCGGTCGAGGGGTCGTCAGTTCCCAAACACGTCCTGACCACACTGGTCACAGACCCACACCCACACCGGTCCATCCCCTAGGGTCGTGTCTCACTTTACTAATGACCACTAAACTTCCACCACTACGTCTAAAACCATCGAGCAAATACGCTGGAAAGACTCTTGGAAGATACACGGTCCTTAACACGATCCAGGACCCCTACGTCCCCACCACGACTCCAAGGACTACTACCCACACCAACGTGACTTCAATCACTATACTACTGTCCCGAGGACCACTACGGTTCTACTACCTCCACTACTACCATTACCACCACTACCACTTTTACTATCACTACCCCCACCACTACCACTAGTACCACTACTATCACTACCACTACCACTATTACCATCACTACCACCACCACTAACACTACTACCGCTACTACCACTACTATCACTACCCCCTCCACTACCACCACTACCACTACCACCTCCACTACCACCACTACCACTACCACCACTACCACTACCCCCTCCACTACCACTATTGTCACTACTACCTCCACTACTACCACTACCACCACTACCCCCTCCACTACCACTACTATCACTACCCCCTCCACTACACTACTATCACTACCCCCTCCACTACCACCACTACCACTACCCCCTCCACTACCACTACTGTCTTAACCACCACCACTACCACTACTATCACTACCACCTCCACTACCACCACTACCACTACCACCTCCACTACCACTATTGTCACTACTACCTCCACTACTACCACTACCACCACTACCCCCTCCACTACCACTACTATCACTACCCCCTCCACTACCACTACTATCACTACCACCATTCCTACTACACTACGACCACTACCACCACTACCACTACCACCTCCACTACCACCACTACCACTACCACCACTACCACTACCCCCTCCACTACCACTACTGTCTTAACCACCACCACTACCACTACTATCACTATCACCATTCCTACTACACTACGACCACTACCACCACTACCACTACTGTCACTACTACCACCACTACCACTACTGTCACTACCAACACCACTACCACAACTATCACTACCACCTCCACTACCACTACTATCACTACCACCACCACTACCATTACTATCGCTACCACTACACTACCACGACTATCGCTACCACCACTACTACCACTACCACTATTACCATCACTACCACCACTACTACCACTACCGCCACCACTACCACTACTATCACTACGACCTCCACTACCACTGTTATCACTACCACCACCACTACCATTACTATTGCTACCACTACACTACCACGACTATCACTACCACCACTGCTACTACTACCACTATTACCATTAATACCACCTCCACTACCACTACTACCACTACTATCACCACCACCACTACAACCACTACCACTACTATCACTACGATCTCCACTACACTACGACCACTACCACTACCACCACTACCACTACCACCACTACTACTACACTACGAGCCCTACCACTACTGTCACTACCACCACTACAACCACTACCACTACGACCTCCACTACCACTACCACCACTGCCACTACCACCACTACGACCCCTACCACTACTGTCACTACCACCACTACAACCACTACCACTACGACCTCCACTACCACTACCACTACTGTCACTACCACCACTACGACCACTACCACTACCACCACTACCACTACCACCACTACTACTACACTACGAGCCCTACCACTACTGTCACTACCACCACTACAACCACTACCACTACGACCTCCACTACCACTACCACCACTGCCACTACCACCACTACGACCCCTACCACTACTGTCACTACCACCACTACAACCACTACCACTACGACCTCCACTACCACTACCACTACTGTCACTACCACCACTACTACTACCACTATCACTACGACCTCCACTACCACTACCACTACTATCACTACCACCTCCACTACCACTGTCACCACTACCACTACCACCACTACCACTACCACCTCCACTACCACCACTACCACTACCCCCTCCACTACCACTACTGTCTTAACCACCACCACTACCACTACTATCACTACCACCTCCACTACCACCACTACCACTACCACCTCCACTACCACTATTGTCACTACTACCTCCACTACTACCACTACCACCACTACCCCCTCCACTACCACTACTATCACTACCCCCTCCACTACCACTACTATCACTACCACCATTCCTACTACACTACGACCACTACCACCACTACCACTACTGTCACTACTACCACCACTACCACTACTGTCACTACCAACACCACTACCACAACTATCACTACCACCTCCACTACCACTACTATCACTACCACCACCACTACCATTACTATCGCTACCACTACACTACCACGACTATCGCTACCACCACTACTACCACTACCACTATTACCATCACTACCACCACTACTACCACTACCGCCACCACTACCACTACTATCACTACGACCTCCACTACCACTGTTATCACTACCACCACCACTACCATTACTATTGCTACCACTACACTACCACGACTATCACTACCACCACTGCTACTACTACCACTATTACCATTAATACCACCTCCACTACCACTACTACCACTACTATCACCACCACCACTACAACCACTACCACTACTGTCACTACCACCACTACTACTACACTACGACCACTACCACTACTATCACTACGATCTCCACTACACTACGACCACTACCACTACCACCACTACCACTACCACCACTACTACTACACTACGAGCCCTACCACTACTGTCACTACCACCACTACAACCACTACCACTACGACCTCCACTACCACTACCACCACTGCCACTACCACCACTACGACCACTACCACTACCACCACTACCACTACCACCACTACCACTACCACCACTACTACTACACTACGAGCCCTACCACTACTGTCACTACCACCACTACAACCACTACCACTACGACCTCCACTACCACTACCACCACTGCCACTACCACCACTACGACCCCTACCACTACTGTCACTACCACCACTACAACCACTACCACTACGACCTCCACTACCACTACCACTACTGTCACTACCACCACTACTACTACCACTATCACTACGACCTCCACTACCACTACCACTACTATCACTACCACCTCCACTACCACTGTCACCACTACCACTACCACCACTACCACTACCACCACTACTACTACACTACGACCACTACCACTACTGTCACTACCACCACTGCTACTACCACCACTACGACCTCCACTACCACTACCACTACTATCACTACCACCATTCCTACTACACTACGACCACTACCACTACTGTCACTACCACCACTACAACCACTACCACTACTGTCACTACCACCACTACGACCACTACCACTACGACCTCCACTACCACCACTACCACTACTGTCACTACCACCACTACGACCACTACCACTACTGTCACTACCACCACTGCTACTACCACCACTACGACCTCCACTACCACTACCACTACTATCACTACCACCATTCCTACTACACTACGACCACTACCACTACTGTCACTACCAACACTACTACCACCACTATCCTCTACCACCACCACTACCAGTAGTGCCACCACTACCACACCTCCACCATCACTACTACCATTAGTGTCACGACCACCACTACCTCCACGAGACTTACCACCACCACGGCCGTCACCACCACCATCACAACGACCACCACTGCTATCCGTACCACTACCGTCACGACGACCACCACCGTCCCGACCATCTCCTCTGACACAACCACTGTGTTTCACACAGACTATAAGTCGTGGGGACTCGAGACAGTCGAGGACCGAGAAAGAGAGAGCGGGAAGGGATCACCCCCAAAAGTAAAGGACTCGTCCGACACTGACGTGGTCGTCGTTTTCTGCGAGACCCTCGTCCTCCTACCCTTAGGAATAGACAATTAACCAAAAGTCGGAGAGAGAGGGGGACGTGACGGCTGGGAGGGGTCGGAGACGGGAATAGAGTCCCGGAAAGGTACAAGACGATTCAAATCGAATTAGTCGGTAATCGGGTCCGCGTTCCACCCCGGGAACCGGTAGTAGGTACCCCTTCGAAGAACTGTAGACAGTCGGACTCCTCCTTCACCCCCCGTCTCGTCCCCAAGGTCCCGGGGGACGTTAAGTCTCGTCTCGACCTTGGTTTCCTCGTTAAGTTGGTCTATGCGTCCTCGACACGACTTCCCGACGAGAGACGCTACTAGACCCAACCCCGTGTCCGACCTCCTCGTCTCCTGTGCGTACCCCGGTACAGACCCCCTCCGGGTCCGTCGAGCCCCTCTGGTGGTCAGTACAGACCTCCCGACCGAGGGTCTGAGTCCCGACCCAGAGGCAGCCCCCGAATCCCTCGACGGTTCCGGACCCCGATCCCTGGTCCCTCTGCCCTTTGTCCTGAGGTCTACTGACGCGAGTGACAAAGGAGAGAGCCGAAATCAGAGTAAAGTGAAACCTAACACACAGGGGAGAGGCACGTTCGTCCACACCGGTACACCCAGACCAGTCGGGCACCGACCCTCTCCGGGAAAGAAGACCTCCTGGCGGACCCTTCGCACCTGTAACTCACATACGCACCGACCAGACCGGAACGGCCCCTCATTCCAGTGGGAGACCAACGTGGACGGTGCCGGGGAGAATCGTACTCTTATCGGCGGAGGGTCGGGTCGACCGTCTCCAGGACATGAGTGTGCGCGACCCAGGAGACACCAAATCTCGGTTCCGAGACCAAAAATTCACACTCGTAGAGGGGTCCCTTTCGGACCATTGACGCATTCCCTCGACCTAGACACGACCACTTCAAGGACTCGCCACTGACCAACTCTGCTAAAAACCTGACACCCCATCGTACCAGGACGGGCTCGTGTCCGGGTCTCGTGCAGGTGTCCGGCGTAAGGAGTCCCCCTCCTCGCAGGTCCGTCTCGCCCGAGGGTCGCGGTGCCAGGAGGGTAGGGACAGACGTCTGAGTACCGGGGTAGGGCCACGGTTGGTGTGTCCTACGCGGGGTCCCATCGGACCTCGACTCCTGGCTCCCCGACTCCAAGTGGGGGTCGAGGGGACGACACTGGGCTCAGGTGTGTGAATGTGTGGACGTTTGTGCACATCTCGACGTCGGTGCATGGTCGCACACGGTTCGGACCGCCTCACACCACCCTTGGTCCGTGCTGAGGACGGGACCCTCTCGACTGGTAGGTCTCCCGTCTCCCTTCGTCCGTTCTGTCGTTTGTCTACCCGTCTAGTGTCTGAGACCGGGACAACACTCCTCCGTGGGGGGAACCCAGTTCCGGGGTTGAGTCTGCCCTACCACTCTTGAGCCCCGGGACCGTATACACCACCCTCCTTCTCCCCTGTCGGGCTACCTCGTCGGCCCTTCCAGTCTGCTCTCGGACACATAGTCGGAGGCACGTCCGAGGGCAGTGTCTTGTGCCTCCTGGCCCCGAATATCTGCGGGCCTCCGACCTGCAGAGGACGGGAAAGGTCCCCCTGTCTCGTTACTCACCTCCCCTGGGGTCCCCCGGTCGGACCGACCACGTCCCGACACCGGTCACCTCCACCCGGAAAATACGGTACTACGAAGACTCGTGCTTCCGTAGGAAGGGTTCCCGAAACGAAACTTATAACTGTTATTATTTAGAGTCTGTTGGTCTTTTCTAAAGGAGTGTTTCGGAGCAGGGACGGTGGGGTTCACTCTTTTTTTAAGCAAGGACCTCCGTTGGTTAACTGTATTTAACCTCTCATTAATCAGGTACAAAATATGGAAAAGACGTATTCGTATGGTATTTGTTATACAGGGTAACAAAACACACAAATTTGTAAATGTATTACCCTAATACCACATTCATTACAAGACCTTAAAGAGAGAAATGGACTGTAAAACAAAAATTCCAGGTAGGAAAAGTTATTATATCCATATGAAACATATAAAACTTCACGATGACATATGAGCCAGTAAGTTTTCATAAGGTCGCACATAGGTGAAGGTTTAACTCCCCCAAACCAAACAAAGACCATAAAAGATAATGTCTACCACAGTGTTACTTTTGCAATAAACAGTCCGAAAATGCACAGTACATGACCGGATCCTTAAAATCAATGCAGATAGAACCTTAGACGTCACTACAGACCTCCCCTACTCACGTGAAACGTCCCTTCCTTTGATCCAAGTCTCGCCCACGGGTTAAACAGACCTCGACTCGCCAGTCCTCTGCAGGGTCCTTCGGGCAGTCGCAGCCCGGGAGACGACCTGTCCGAGGGGAGGTAAAGACGTCCCGGACACGCACGAGTCTTTACCGGGACCTGAGCGGGCAAGAGGTAGGGTGATCTACGGTGGTCACCAACACAAAGTTTATCTGTCTGCACTTTACGACGCGATTACTTATACCTGGATTGGCAGTGCAGAATCACTGATACGGTGTCTTATATAAGTACCAAATCTAGAAGGGAAACCACTTAATGGACAAACATCCAAAACAGACAAAAAGGGAACCCACAAACAGAAGAATAACTAAACATCTACAAGAAACACATAGACCTATAACTAGACAAAAGACGCCACCCAACACTTCAGAAAAAGAGTCTGTCAGTGAAGAGAAGTACAATACCAGGAAAAAGTATGTCTTCAAAATTTAAGACTATATAGGTTCAACTCGTAAAAGGAGAGATCCAGAGGTAAAACAGAAGAAAATCTTTAAGAAAAAAATGGGACTCTAGTGTCTTATAAAAAGACATGAAATTAACAAAATTTCAAAGCAAATAGTGTAAATCTAGAAGTCAAGACCTAAAAATGACAGAAGTTATACAGATCAGTTGATAGCTCATGATAAATATCAAGTCACACTTTAACTTGTATTCTATCCGAAAGAGCAGAGCAAGAAGTGACATTACCCTTACGAAGATTTACTTCCTACTACGAAGAATATCCAATTGCGTCCTTAGACCCGTCGTAGTAGTGGTGGTGGAGGTAGTAGTTCGAAAGTACTTCGGTACTCCCCAGGTGCACCGGACCTGAGGACCTCAAGACCCCTCCCTTGATCCTGGAACCGTCCAGAAGGACGTGATCCGGGTGGGTCTTGATCCTCTCTGTCATCAGTCCGACTCCCCCAAACAGGTCTTTCCTACCCGCTCCCCCAGACCTTCCACTTCGGTCAGGGGCCCCTGGTGTCCTCACCCACCTCGTCTCTCACTTCCGACAGTAGGCCCAACCCTCTCACTCCTGGTCCCTTCTGTGTGTCACAGTCAAGTGTCACTCTCACTCACGTCCACCCACCACTAGCCTCCCCCGTCCCCGGGTCAGACTAGGACGGAGACAGTGAATGTCTACCACGTCGGTGCGAGTTCAATGAATTGGACGAATCCGGAGTCAAAAGAGTGGACACTTTACCCGAGTGTCTTTGGGGAGGTGTCATAGGGACCCCGACTTAACTCAGTACACCCGGTTCACGGACCATGTGTCACTCACACACCCTCCACCCCTACAACAGGACCACGGGTGTCGAAACGACCCCTCCGTCTACAGGACCGCCCCCGCCGGTGTTGTAGGAGGAAGACCGGTGTGGGTCCGGTTCCGTGAGTCAGGGCCGGTGACCAGGACCTCCCTGTCTCGCGACCCCTCTCCTCGACCCTTACGTGGTGCGTCACAAGTGTCCCCGATTGCTACAGGAAAACAAAGGTACAGGACCCCTTGACAGCAACCCTACTGTCGTAGTCCCGGTCCGACGGCCCAGATCTGAGACTCAGTGACTAGGTAGGAAAGGTCTTGTTAGGGAAGGTCGCCACTCCTGTTTCTCCTGGTCAGTGACTGCGACCTCCATCTCGACGGCCTCCTTTGGTCCTACGGGTCGATTTTGACTTGTTTTAAGTCAAGTCAAGTCAAGTCAAGTCGAGTAAGCACAGGTTGAGACGCTGGGGGTACTTGGCGTCGTCGTGCAGTCCGGAGGGCAGATAGTGGTTGACGGTCTCAGATGGGTTTGGGTACAGGTAACTCAACCACTGTTTCATTACCTATTGTTAAAAGATCATTTTAATATGAAGTGTATCACGCCCTATATAGATTGACTTTTTTGTGATAAATAGACCTTAAGTTACATTGACCGACAGAACATAAAAATAAATGGTCTATACGACTGGGGTAACCCCTCCACACACCCGTCCCAGACCCGTTCCGGAGTCTATACTGGTGTTCCCGACTCCGACCTTAGTCCCGGGGTCCACCCCTTTGGTTCCGTCTTGGGTCGATTCCTACCCCCTACCCCTCCCACTCGTCCTTGACGGTTCGTCCCCACAAAACACCCCTGGGCCCCTGTCTCCGACCCGGACGGAAGGAGGGACGTGAACGGAGTCCGAACCTTCCAGTGAAGAGGACTCGAAGGTCGACGAGTCGATACTTTGTCCCGATCGTCATGGTCGGGGGTTCGGGTCCCAATGTGCGACGACGGCAGAACCTCCACTGTCAAATTTCACTTGGGGTGTTTCCCCTGTTGTCAGACATCGTCCTCCGCCTTACATCGACCCCTCTCCATCGAGGTACATCGACGTTACCAGGTCTGCATTGTCCTTCCCCGTGTCTTCCTCATCAGTCAGAACCGTCCGTCCGTCCCTCCCGAAGGACCTCCTCCACTACGACCGTGACCCCGGACGTCCGACTCGGTCTCGGGTGACCCGTCTCCTTGGGAGCTCTCGACTCGACCTACCACACCTCAGTGGGCCGGGTCGGTCCTCGTGTCGGGGTGGGGGAGAGGGTGTCGTCGGAACCGTCCACTGAACGCCCGCCACCGAAACCGGACTCCTACCCCTCGAGTCGGACTGTACGTCAGTGTCAAAGTGACACCGTCGGAGTCAAGACCCGGGGCCTTTCCCCGAAGTGGTCGTAACTCACGAGTAAGGTCCCGTCTGGGACCCTCAGAACGAATGTCGAACCGAGGGGGCTTTACCCGAGCACTACCAGACTCCGGGACCGTCCTCTCGTCCGCACGTCCCGGGAGGACTCGTGGTTCACGTGTACGGAGGACGTCCTCCTCGTCGACAGACAGCAATCGCGGTCCTGAGGGGAGGGGTAGGGGGCGTGTCGACCTGCGTAGACGCCAGGTCGCGGGCTCGGACACCCGAAGGTCCCCGGCGGACGACCGAGTCTCTACCCTCGGGGTGTGCGGTCCCTTATGACCTGCCGGGGCGACACCGGAGGCTCCCTGGACGGAGACATTAGAGCAGGGGGACGAGGACTGAGACAGGGGACGAGTCCGAGGACGGAGGGGACCCCACGGCCTGGAGGAAGTCCTGTACAGTCTTTCCCTTCACACGAAAAGTCCTCTGTTCACGCCCTCTGGAGGCTCCGTCCTGGGGGACAGACTCGGCGGGAGGACTCCAGTGACGGGTGGAACTCGTAGGACGAGAGGAATCCGTCCAAGGGAGTGCTGTGACGACACTACGTTCAAAACGTCTTACTCGAACCGCTCGAGATCATACGTTTGTACGTTGTCTCAGTACTGTTCGTCTCCATCATCAGGACGTCTCTCAGGCTCTAAGACTTAACACAGTCAAACCGTTTCCATGGGCGATGGCCCATGTCTTCTAACTTTGGACGAGAGGGCCTGCGTGCGGTGAGTGGCGAGTCGAGACGGGACTCCCCGAGGGAAAGACTTGTCGGGGGATCCCGTCCAACGCCCGGGGCACCTGTCGACACCCTGTTTGACCCCAAGGAGTGAGACGGGGTGAGTGGATCCGTTACCCCCTTTTACCAATCCAGGATCATTGACCCAGGGTTTCGGAGGTGGCCCGAAGGGTCCACCACGATCTCCATTTCTTGGACAGACGGTCACGTCCTTTGTACTCTCTGAGTCCAAGGTAGAGACCCACCCCTTCTAGGGGACCTCCTCCTTTGCCGTTGGGTGAGGTCATAGGAACGGACCTCTTAGGGTACCCGTCTCCTCGGACCGTCCGTACGTTTATCAGGGACCGTAGTGTTTCTGAACCTGTGTCGACTCACTGCCTCGTGGGTGTTCGAAGGTCGTCGGCCACTCGTGCAAGGTCACCCTTACTTCCTCCGTCCACGTCACCTCTGGGCGCCCCGGCCCCGACACGACGACTACCTCCTCCTGAAACGGTGGGTCTCTCGGGGCAGGAGAGAAGGACGTCGACCCCCCGGTGCCGCCCTCCGGTGACTAGACACGTCAGAGGGACGGTCAGGGTGCCGGGGTGGGGCGGACGAGGAGGACCCGCCACACCCCGGACCCGAGAGCCCCGGAGACTGGGAGACGTAACGACTTGTGACAGACGAAGTGTTCCTAGGGTCCTTCGTCAAACGACCGGGTAGACCACCTGCTCCTTTGACTCCGAGTGAGTCTGACGCGCGCGGGGGACGGACCTCAGGTCCCACGACAGGGAGGACTCGGTCACCAGACGAGACCCCGACACTACGAACTCGTCCCCCAAGGTCCGTCGACGAGACAGTGGCACCCGAGGAGCCCTGGGGGTCGCACCACCCGTACCCACGACGACACGAGCCCCGGTGGTCTGAGGACTGTGGGGGGGGGGGTGGCCCCTGTGCGACTGAAGACGGGACAAACAGACACTGAGACCCAGGAACCTTGTTTACTAAAATCCGACTTCGAGTAAGGTCGTAACGTCCACCCCCAGAGGGTCCTGGAGTCCACCCCAGAGTCTTCCTCCCCGCCCCCACTCGTGTGTACCTTGGGACCACCCCGGACTCCAGTAGTCAGTGTCCCCACCTCTCGTGGGTGGGAGGGTATGACCCTGCCAGATCGGACCCCAACCTACTCCTGACCGCCGGGGCTCTGGTTACCGGGCTCGTACTCTCCGTCCCTTCCCCCGACGGGGTCCGGACCCAGGACTGCGGGTCCGGGGGTAGACCGAACGACTTCTGGCCTTACTCTCCCACTCCGAAGCCCCAGACGGGAGAGGGACTGGGGGTCTAATGTACTAAAGACCCCGAGTGTCTACAACGTTCGGATACAAAAATTGTCCGAGTCTACGATCCGAGGACTCTGTCGCGGTCTCTAATCTAAATGAATAAAATGGGGTTTGAATTAGTCTCATTTTAAACTCCACTGAAGATTCTCAGATTCGAAGACTTTCTCCGTAGGAAGTTTGCGATTGTGGGATTCGACGAAACCCCCCTTCTACGCTACTACGGTCCGAAGACTTTCGAACACGACGAGTCTCAGGGTGTAAGGGATTAAGACACAGAAGCCGCCCCGAGGCGCACCGGCTCGGCCACGGGCACTTACCACTGTTACGGGTCCGACTACCCGATACGTCCGATTAGAAGGGAAACTCCCCGAAACTACTCGAGGACCTTGTCGACGAAGTTAGTCTCCCCTTAAAACGACTCGCGACCCCTAAACCTTGGAGCCCCCTCTTCGATTATCGTCGACGAAAGACCCTCCGATAACCTTAGACCTCCTCCTCTCTCTCCGTAATTATTTCGTTCCACATTTTTGGACCCCCAACAGGGTCGGGGTCTCTTTACCCGCTCCCTATCTCGAGCCGGGACAGGAGAGGAGACGTGAATACGTGCTCGGGGGTGGAGGGTTGTGCTTCGGGACCTGTCGGGAAGGGGTTGGGATCTGTACAGGGGACTCTAGGGGACGCCCCAGGAGGTCTGACCGTTCCACCGGGTGACCCCCTCGTGAACCGTCTCCCCGTCGACCCCCTCGTCGGAGTCGGGTGTCGTCGGGAGGGGTACGTTGGACGGGACCCTTGGGAGACGTACTAGGGTCCGGACCCGCCGGGGACGGTCTCCCCACCCCTTCTCCCCTCCTGTGCAGTCCGTTGAAGGGTCCACACCTACCCTGCTAAGAGATCCGAACCTAAACTTACCTCTCACAGTCTCGCCCCACGAACTTGGAGACACGAGAGTGTCTGAGTAAGTCGTGATTGAGACCCGGGCCCCGGTACGGTCCTTTTTCCGAGGCAACGACCGTAGTGAGTGTCATTGGTTCTGGACTTTTGTTCGATTCAACACGTCTACTTCCCACTTCTTCAGTACCAGAAACATGTGGTACCTTATAGTAAGTCAGTGCTTTTCCTCCTTTAGGACGGTAAACACTGTTCGACCCACCTGGAACCACCGTAATACGATTCGCTCTATTCAGTCTGTTCTTTCTGTTTATGACAGATACTAACGTGGGACTGAATATACACCTTAGACTTATTTTATGTCTGGTTTGAGTATCCTTTTCTCTACTCTAAACGTCAATCGTCTCCCGCACAACGCTCCCCTTGACCTCCTTTCGCCAGTTTCACATGTCTGATCCTCAGTATGCTATTTGTTCGAGACCCCTATCTGTTGCGTCACTGACACCAATTGTGACGAAGTCCTTTATTTCCTTTCGGCGACCGTCATCTAGCATTCTCAGGAGTAGTGTGCTTTCCTTTCGTGTAAAAAGAAAAAGAAATATGGATATACTCTACTGCTACAATTAATTTAGAGAAGTGTTGTAGACATTTAGTCTGGTAGTACGACATGTAGAATTTAAGTATTCTACGACAGACAGTTAATATAGAGTTATTTTGTCCCCCCTTTTCTGAGATCACGACCTGAGTCACATGAGTCTTGTGCAGTCCCACACGATCCACCCCCACGTCCACCTCTCCTCGATACCAAGGGGAAGACGGATGTCCCGGTTACGAGGTTTCCTCGGCTTCTCCCGACCTCTCCTCCCCGACTCTGCCGTCCCTTCCCCTCCCCGCCCCGCCCCTCCCTTCTCCACCGCGAGACCCCTCCTAAGAAGAGTGGGTCCTACCCTTCGGCTCTCCTTTCGTCAGCGACCTGAGGGACGCGAACAGGCGGACCGACCCAGAGGGTTGGAGAAACCAAAGAGGAGGGGGGTCCACCTCGGAGAACTGGAACCGGACTCGGACCTGGACCGGACTCCGTCCTCCCGAAATTCCTGTAGTCCTCGCAGGACACTTGAGGGTCCTCGCTCCTGACACACAGGACCCGACATCCGCAAGTCGGAGCGATGTCCGGCCCACCAGGGGAGGACGGTTCCCCGGGCTCACAGTGCCGACCACCGACTCGTGACCGGAACGAGGGGCCCCACGTCGGAGGGAAGACAGACACACCGGGACCGGAACACTGAGGCCCCTCAAGGGCAGCGGACCACCGTGGCTCCAGCACTCCTACAGGTGACGCCGTCCGAGACGTAGGAGTCAGGACGACTGACCGACGGACCTTGGACTGGTGAACGGGTCGTGGGTGACCGGACCTGGGGCGGACGACGCCCTCGGTGCAGGGAACCCATGTGACCGGGGAGAAGACACTACTTGCGGGGGGCCCTAGGGTCCGAGTCACCCTAGTAAAGGGTCGAAACCTGTATACCCGTCTGCCCGGGGAGCACAGAACTTTCACCCTCCTACGACCGAGTAGTGGTGGCGCGACAAACGTCGGAGCGAAGGTCGGTCTCTTTCGTTCCACGAGGGAGGAGAGGAGACGTCAGGGAGACAGGACTTCGGTTCCCTCGTTCTGGTTCCACGTGCGTCCTTCGGACGACCCTGGTGTCACCGCGGATCTACGGAGGCCCGTACGTAGGTGGACCAAGGATCTGGGACCACGCCCCTCCGGCAGACGCGTCTGGTGACTGTGGCGACTTCTTCAACCGACAAACGACGGCAGGTGGAGTCAGGCTGGAGTCAGTCTCTGTCCTTGAGTCGGACAGGAAGGGTGTCGACTGTCGAAGCGTGTCTCCGGCCAGACCTCACACACTGGGACTGGAGACAACCGGGACACGACGGACGCTCCCTCCGCCCACCCTTAGTCCACATTCGTAGCTCGCCCCAGCGCCGAGACAGGACACCCGTCGCGGGGGTGGGATACGGGCCTCGGCCGACACCGAGACGGGAACGAACCTGTGCACGTGGTCCTTCCAGTGCCGGTCAGGAGGCTCGTGGGGGAGCCGTTCCCGTCTCACCTGTAACAGACTCCCGACACCGTCTCTCCCGTCCCCAGGACCAGGGTCGCCTCTTCCGACCCCGTCCCCGTGACCGAACCCAAACGACTCCGCACTCAGGCTCCTCCTGGTTCGGAACCAGGAGCCCAGATGCAGCACAAGTCCCGTCCTGCTGCCTCTTAACCAAGGTGACGGGTAGGAACTTGTTTCCTCCGACTCCCCAGTAGCGAGGGGGAGTGTCGACTCGGACGGGAGACCCCGGCTCGGGCGACTGATGCGACCCCGGGTCTTCACCGTCGACCTCCACAAGGACGGGCCGCGCGGACGACTCTATCGTCTCGGCCACGAGGGTCAATTTACCCTGGACGACCGGCGAGGGACCCGACACTGAACCCGTCCGAGGGGCGGCGAAGGGACCTGCGTACACGAATCCGCCGTCTTGGGACACAAAGTCTCCGACGGTGGGCGGGGGGTGAAGGTCGGACTAAGAGGGTCGCCTGGGGGTCGCTCGCCCCTTCCACGGGCCAGTGACCCAGAGGGACCTAGCCGACTCTACGGCTCCTGAGAACACCACTGGCCCTCGGCGGGACGGGGTGCCGGGAGCGACCACGAGATACCGACTCGGACACGTAGACTACCTTCTACGTGAGACTACCTCGTCGGAACGAGCCGTCGGACCGACTAAATGCAGGGGGCGTCGGACCGGTGGAACGAGTTGGCAGTCCTGCGAGGCTCACTCCCGAAGGCCCCACCTCCGTCTCCCCTGTGGGTATCGTCTCCCGCGGGGTTGGGGCCGACCGTGGGGGGGGTGGGGGTGACGGTGTGTGACACTACCGTCTGTGTCCTCCGGAGTCCATTGAGTTACAAGTCTCGGGCCTTGTTTCCAGTAGTCCACAGGAAACGAAAATCTTGAATAAATCACAGTGACAGGGCCCCCCTGAAGGGTCCACTGCGATCACCATTTCTTGGACGGACGGTCACGTCCTCCGTATTCTCTGTGTCCAAGTTTGGGTTCACCTCTTCCAGGGGACCTCCTTCCGTACCGTTGGGTGAGGTCATAAGAGAGGACCTTTCAGGGTATCTGTCTCCTCGGACCGTCGGACGTCAGGTATTTCATCGTTTCTCAACCTGTACTGTCTCCGCTGAATCGTACGTGGGTGTGTGTAGGGTCCATCACTTTACTCCACTATTGACAAAGTCCTTCGCACCCCGTCTCCCGAAGGGACCACGTGTTCGAGACACTCGAGCCCACCAAGGACAACCGGACTAGAACCACAGTCATAGTCACACCACTACGACCGTCGACGGACTGTCACGAGGGCAAAGTGTCCTCTCGCACGACTACCAACCCTTCGGGGACCGGAGGAGGTCCAGGACACAGACTGTACGACATTTCGGTCCGGGGTCTACTCCAGTCAGGGCTCGGTCCTTTTCGGACCCCTTGTGGACACACGTCCGAGACGCCCGGCCACCGAGGATCAGGTGGAGGGAGACGCCTGTCTCGGTTCCGAGGAATCGTAGTGGGTACGGGTAAGTGAGTGAACCGGTCGACTAGTCGGTAAATAAATGGTTCCCAAAAGACTAGGACTGACACGGAGCCCGTGACATCCCCATTTGTCCACCCCCTCCTGCAGGGACACAGGTACAGGAGCCCGCCTCCTCCCTCGCACGACCGGCACTGGGGACCACCACTCGAAGGAGGTCACCCGGACCATACCCAGACCCATTGTCTCACCCCGGCCGAAGAGTCTCCTGGTCACAAAATTACCCGAGGACCCCTCACACACCCTTAGACTCTCGTGGTGCCCTTCCCTTCCCGGGAGGACTGTCTCCTTATCGTACACGGTTCTGGGCCCGACCCCTCATGTCGTGTGTGTCGTGAGTGCCCAGACCTCTCACCTCCCACTCCGCCCGTCCCATCTCCACCAGGGGACTGGGGGCGTACCTGGGTACCTGGATAGCGTACCTGGGCCGTACCTGTCCCAGAACCATCCAGGTCCTAGGCTCCCGGTCTCGATCCCTCTCTTCCCGTCGACCTTACGGGACAGGACGACCAAAAGACTCACCCAAGGACCCGTCAGAACGGGACCACGTGGGTGGGACCGTGACCGGGACTACGATTCGTGTCCACAGTAGTAGACTGTGGACAGTGTCAGTGTTCGTACCGGTGTGGACGACGGGACAAGACAGGGGCGGTAGTTGTCGAGGTAGTCACTCCACCAGTGACAGTGACGCAGTGGACCAGCGGGCCGTGGACCCGACGGTCCATGTGTGAATTCACAACTCCGACCTCCGCCTCCGAGGGACCTGGTGTAGACGACACCCCAGTGTCCTACAGTGTCCTACATGGGCCTTCAGGAGTGGACGGACCCCCCGGACGTCTCCGGGGAGGGGTGGGAGAGGGGAACCCGCGGCGGGGAGTCCTCGGACAATCCCTCCCCCTCTGGGGACTGAGACGACAGAGCAGACGTGAGGACGTTTGGGGGTTCCCCCGGACATTTCCCCCGGGTCGACGTCGAGGTCAATCGTGACTTCTACCCGTCTCGTATACAACACGATAAAGACAAGAAGATATTTTAGTTGTAATTTTTAAAAATTGTTTCGTGGTCCGTGGTGACTCTCGTTAATCACAGCGCAGCACCTGGTTTACCACCGAAACGTCTCCGCCGACGGAGCGCGACGTCCGGACTGCCCAGGAGACGCTCCACCCAGAGGCGCCCCCGCCCCGGTCGGGGACAGCCGGAAACCTAGGGGGGAGGGGGTCTCGTCGCAAAACATCGGTGGTCGTTCCTCCCGAACCTTACGCTCGGTCTGAGTCCCGAGTCGGGTACTGGTCAAACCAAACAATGACCCCAGACCCGAGCCAGACACTGGTTAAGTCACGAGTCACACACTCCCTAGTCCCGAGGTACCCTGTGGTTCCAGTCCCGAGTCCCACGCTTGCCCTTAGTCAGTCTTGGTCCGAGTAGCACGTAGAAGGAATCGGAATATTTAGGAGACTAAAACAAGGTGGGTATGACGGGAGGAAACACTAGGACGCAAGTGGTTCGAAAGACCTACCTCCCCGATAAACACAAGAGAGACGGACCTTTTATTCTTGATACCTAGAAAGAGGAGAAATCAAGAGTCGAGTTTGCAGTCCAGGAGTCTCTCTACGTGGGCGAAATAGAGGGAGGTCCTGGGCGTAATGCTGTACTAGTGTCTTTCAGGAAGGTACACGTACCCGCTTATCGTCTCCTCCCCCCAGGGCTGCGACCCGGGACCCCGACCGTCCTTACCCGACGTGTTCCCCCGGGACCAGACGTAAAGACAGACGGGAGCGAAGGGGAGGAGGAGACTGTCCGGCCCTTCCTTCACCCCATTCTTTGTTACCGGGTCCTCTTCTGACCCCCAGTGGTTTGCACCACGTCGGACCGATGAAGTCGTTAGGAAACAACAAACAATTTTCGACCCTCATTTTTTTTTTTTTTGTTTTTTGTTGGTTTGGACACTTCGTAACAAAAGTTTTTATTCTGTTCACTTTATAAAGGTCATACATCTTTTCAAGTTTGACATTGTACTAGCCGTAAATGTGCTCGAGGTGAACTCTGTCGACGAGTGTCGAGTCCCATAAACGAAATTGGAAAAGGGTCTGTGCTGATCCCTTTCTGGTGGGACATCTGTCTCCTCGACGTGGGAACGGGGGTTCCGTTGGCGACAGGGGTCCAGTCTCACACGAGTAGTTGTTTTGAACTAGTATAAAATACGTAAATTTTTAGTGTCAGAATAAGACGTACGCAGGAAGTAAAGAAGAAACAAAAGGAAGGTGAGTCGCAATACAGAACCTCTAAATAGGTACGACTACAGACATCTAGATTGGGGGAGTAAAATTGAGAACAAACAGTAACGTACTTATTCGTTACATAGAGTTAAGGGGTTAGCCTCCGGTCAAAAACCACCTGTCAAGTGAGACTACCCGAAGGGAACACCGAGTCAACCATTTCTTAGGGCCCTCTGGACCCAAGTTAGGGACCCAACCCTTCTAGGGGACTTCTTTCCTTTCCGATGGGTGAGGTCATAAGACGGGACCTCTTAAGGTACCTGATATATTAGGTACCCCAGCGTTTCTCAACCTGTCCTGACTCGCTGAAAGTGAAAGTGAAACGACACTACCTATGGGGAGATGCTTGTTCGAAACACTTGTTCACGTCCCTACCGAGTTCCTCGACGGGCCCCCACCTTAGAGACCCAGTAAATCCTCGTCTCGTTAAAGTCGAAGTCATCTTTTATAGGTTAACGAAAGGTCTCACCAAGTTCGTTAAGTGGACGGGTGACCGTTGCACGTTCTCAAGGACAAAGAGGTGTAAGAACGGTGGCAAACCACAATAGTCTACGCGGTCACAAACGTCTGACGCCCGACACTCCACCCCACAGCGGTACAGAAACGAAAAGGGACTACCGACCACACCTGTTCGAACAGGAGTTCAGAAATGCCTGACGACCCGAGGGAGCGGACACTTAACGGACAAGGACACGAAACAGGTAAAAAGATAGCCCAGTAAATCGAAGAAGGCCGCACAAGTAACTAACGTGACTGGGGTAATTTTACGTTAATTTTGTAAGAGAACACGAAAATTTTCTACAGAACGTCAAAACGTAAAAGGAGACTGCAGAGCTTAGGTAGACCTTAAACAAAAACACAAACGCTACTCCACTAAAATAGAGGAGTCAGTAAACAAGGAATGAAGACCACCGTACCAGACCCTGTCACGAAAAATTCGGACCTGGGTACCCGAGACCAGAGTCAACGCCTGGTCCTTGGGACTTTTAGTACTCTTAACATTCGTCTTGACACACACAGACGTGTGAAAAGACGTCTCCCGGGTAGGTGGAGGAGACTAAGAGGTTCGACAGCCACTGTGACTATTAGACTCATCGGTGACGGGTCACGAGTCTCGGTGACCTGGTGACCCTCTGTTCCTCTGTTCCGACACTTAGAAAGAAGGGGGTCCGGAGAAGAAACCTGGAGCAGGAAGGACCTAAGTCAGTGGAAACCTTAAGTGAACCCTGGTGCACCCCGGAGGGACGACCGAGTCTAGACGGGCGTCACGTTTCTAGGTCCAAACTAGGGACCCAACCCTTCTAGGGAACGTCTTCCCTTACTGTTGGGTGAGGTCATAAGAACGGACTTCTTAGGGTATCTGTCTCCTCTATCTAGTCTATGGAGGAGAGTCATCTCCGGTTCCTGTCGAACACCATGTTTCGCTACCAGGTCCTCTTCGGTCGTTCCGTTCGACAAGAGAAAATGTCCTTAGTCCGAGGGTGCCGGGGACACGACCATCCCCTCTCCTGCGGTACCTGCGTCCCTACCCTTGACCTTAAGGATTCCTCGGACCTGGTCGCCCCTCTTCGGACGTACGACACACAGGCCCGCCGGTGACCTCGCGTCCTGTCCCACCTTTCACAGACAGGCGTCGGGGGTGGACGTAAGACCTGTGACACCTTCCCTGAGGGAAACGTCTCGGGTGTAAAGGTCTCAACCCCTGGGTGAGGGAGGGGCGGACCGTTTCATAGATGTTTACAATAAACCCTAAGAAACCTTATCCTCGAAACAGTTAAGAGGAGACGAATAAACAAATGTGGTACTAAATAAGTATGGATATATCGGAGTACCTATAATTAAAACATGAATCTTAGGTACCGGTGTCATAAAGACAACGACCTCAACAAAGTCGGCGTCGGTGGCCCTCGAAAAGAACAGCTGGAACTGTACGAGGGACCACTACGAGAACCAACTTGTCTAGGAGGGAAGGACTGGGTCGTCCACGGGGCCCGAGTAGTGCACACACGGGACGAGGCAGGGTCTCAGTTGACAAGGAGGTTCCTCAGGACGGACCTCTTTCCCCAATCTTCGGTTGTAGACCACGACCCCCACGGACGACGACGGCTCACAGTGACGAGGTCCGAGAGTCGGCCGTCTTGTTCCTGTGCTCACACACAGTGGTTGGGCCACGTGTACGTACACACCTACAAAGATACACACGAGTAGACATAGAGATAATTCGAGTAAGTCAGTACAGGTTGAGAAACACTGGAGTACCTGATATGTCAGGTACCTTAAGAGATCCGATCTTATGATCTCACCCATCGGAAAGGGAAGAGGTCCCCTAGAAGGGTTGGGTCCCTAACTTGGGTCCAGAGGGAGTAACCTCCGCTAAGAAATGGTCGACTCGGTGTTCCCTTTAGGTTCTTATGACCTCACCCATCGGATACGGAAGAGGTCTCCTAGAAGGACTGGGTCCTTAGTTTGACCCCAGAGGACGTAACGTCCGTCTAAGAAATGGTCGACTTAGTGGTCCCTTCGGGGATAATTTGATCTGCCCGTGAGTAGGACTGCAGAGGTCACGATTGGGTAGGGGTACCCCTTGTGGGGTCGGAGGAGGGGAACGAATGGGTGTCGGAGGGGAGGTTGGACTTCTTTGGGTGAGGGAAGTGGACGGTGGGTGAGTGCATTACCAGTGCATCGACCCAGACGTGCACGTCACGCTAGCCTCGAGTCCGGCCGCGGGACACCCCTGTCAAATGGGGGCCTCGCGTCTCGAGTCGGGGAGACGGAAATCAGAGTGTGTACGGGGCACAGGGGTACAACGAATCCCATCGAGGAAAGAGGTAGGGGAAAGTCGCTCCGTGGAGTGTGTAAACCTTATATTAGTACTACAAAACCGAGACAAAAGTAACGTAGGTGTCTAGGAACTTGAAGATTTAAAAAAAAAAATTTAAACACAGGTAATACCAAGTGAGAACCATTTCAAGATGCCCAAAACTGATTCCCCGTTACAGGACATTGTCGGTAGAGTCTTAGTGTGTCTTAGGAAGGTAGGGGGTTCTTTAGGGGACGTTAAGAGGGTGAGTTCGGAGAGGGTCCGCTGACCGGTCGTGACCTGACACATGGTAGAGGTATGTCGACGGAAAGGGTCTTACAGTGTATCTACCTTAGCGTATGTGCCTCGGGAAGTCTTACTGAAGAGAGTCAATCGGTCCACGTAGTTCCAAAGGAAGTATCGAAACGCACCGGCCCACCGAGGGAGGGAAAATGGCGACCTGCCACAAGGTACAGACCTATAGGATGTCCACAAATGAGGTGGGTGAACGAAGACCAACCCCCACTCTGATATCTGCAGACGCACGTCCCGAAACACGCTTGGACCAAAGAAGACAACCCATTTATGGAGACCCGTACTAATTGCCTACGCTACATTCTGACACGAATGGAAACATTCTTCGTCTCCGACGTGTCTCGCCGTGTACGGGGACGCACAGGGGTGCCGGAGTGACGAAGCGGGCGCCCCTCCGAGTCCGGTGCCGAGAGACCAGGACCGCCCCCGAGGTGCCCTCTCCCGACCCTCCTCTGCACTTCTCTCACGACTGGGTGGAGGTAGGAGGTGCAAGACGGGGGTCCCCTGGTGCCGACAGTGTGCCAAGTGTAGACGTCTGCACCTCATATACAGAAGTCCCCTCTCTTACCAGACCCAACAACTCGGAGTTGGGACACGGGGCCCCAGTGGTACTCCTGGGGTTGCCACGTTTGTCGCCTTTCAAGTCCCGCCTGGGAGAGATCGACACAGGGTAGGTCCTCTCGGACCGTCCTCCCCTCGCCTTATGCCAACCATCTTAAGGTTCCGGAGGAGGGGAGGGTACCTGAACAAGACATGTTAGGGTGGGCGGAACTCGTACCCACCCCTAAAATATACTTCTTTATTGGAACGGGGACTAATCCAACACAGCACACTGTTTACCACTCCCCCAGCTATGAAACTAATTCGACAAATACTCTGGGGTCACGTCGGGTTCTCTCTTGGAGAGGACGGACGGACCTCCTCTCGACTGCCGGACCACACTGGACGTCCCTTGGGGTCAGGATGTCGGTGTCCCCTAACTTAAGAGGGTTGTTACGCTTTTTCGAACAAGAGTGACCGGGGTGTCGGTGGTACTCGTCTCTGTTCCGTACAGGAGCTCCGTCCACACTGGGGTGCTGTCGACGTTAGGTTCGGGGGTTCCTCCCCGACGGACAGACAGAGTCGGAGACTGGGGACCTCTCGTCCCGGACCCTGGTACCACTTGTCCGGTCTCCGACCCCTTACCGTCACCCGCTATGGTGGGATCCCACGTATTGACTAGTCCAACGGACACACCCGGACCCGAAGTGGGTGGACCCTGGGGTGCTCTCCGGGAGAGGGGTCTGCACAGAGACTCGACGGGTCTCTCCACCTTCTCCAGTTCCGATTGTCCAAATAAGGACCGAGAGTGTGAGACAACCCGTGGTCGAGAGGACACCCCGTCTCTACAGGAGTAACAACGTCCAGTATTCGTGGACGGGCGGACCGTCCTAAGACGTACATGAGGACAGACTCATAAAGCTGGTCGTCGACTTTGTTGTCTTAACTCACGGGGTGTGAGGGTCTTTGACCGTCAAACTTTCACCCGTAGTGAAAGTTCCCACGAAGGAGGATTCTGAGATTCCCTCCCGAGTCGAGGAACCGAACAGCTACCGGAAGATGTGTCAGTGTGTCGACCGAGGGGTACAAACACAGACGGGAATTCGAAGGGGGATGTACTTCTGTCGACGGTAACCTACTCCCGACACTCTTCGCGTCCCGTCCTCCCTGGAGACATTCTCACTTAGAACAAGTGTCGAGCCTTGACGTTTCCGCGGTGACGGGGCCGTGGGTGCCCACCGGACGTCTCTTTCGGCACCCGGGTCCAGAGAGATCGTAACACCGACTCTCACGAGTGGGTGGACTCTTCCTTAGGACCGGGACGTCAGGGGAGAGGTCAGGGAAGAGGGGAGAAGTCTTTCGTCTCTATGTCGGTCGTAGGTCTACACCCCTCACCGGGGACCTCTGAGGTAGGGTCGAGTCGGGGATCGGTCCGGGAACAGATCGAGGGAATCAGGGGTCTCGCAACGGAATTTACGAGTCACTAAAGGTCGTTCACCAATGGGAAAGGACTCCAATCTCGCCTACCTCCCGCCCTACACACACGTGCACACACGACCCCTCCCTCGCCCACCTCCTCGCCTCTCCCACCCTTTAGACAAATGTTAATCGGTCGAGAGGTAGAACCTAAGAATTACTCTGTTAATCTACGGTAAACTCCTCCTCTCAAATCGAATAAACACCGATAATTAGGGGACTACGCGAGAGAAAGGAAGTCCTCCCGAGGTCTTACGATTGTATACCCAAAAGGTCTCCCGTTCGCCCCGGGCCTCGACGTTTGTGTCGTCGGTGATGGACAGAGTAGTGACCGTGACGGTAGAGGGGGTGGTAGGGGTGGTAGGAGGGGTGGTAGGAGGGGTGGTGGTAGGGGTGGTAGGGGTGGTAGGGGTGGTAGGAGGGGTGGTAGTAGGGGTGGTAGGGGTGGTAGGAGGAGTGGTGGTAGGGGTGGTAGGGGTGGTAGGAGGGGTGGTAGGAGGGGTGGTAGG